>JAPCYS010002696.1:0-71930 GCA_028641055.1 Alopecurus myosuroides | reverse complement strand
TTGCGCCAAGGGGTGTGGAACCAGTGGATGATCTGTGGCTTGTGACATGGAAGGGGATCTGTGGGGGTTATGGTTCAGGGAACGGCTACTGAACAATTCTGAATAATAAGCAGTAAAAAGGGGTGGGCTGGGAATCGATCTCGGGATCCCTGGGTGCGCGAGGAGAGGCAGTACCAGCTGGTCTGCTGCGAACGTTTGATTGCCTATGGGAGCTATTGGTTTTGAACAAGCACATCGTTGCAACTAGAACTGCACACGAACACCTGCTGTTGCCCTTCTCTGACGGACAAACGCACACAAACACGCAGCTACTACCTCCATGTCCGGCCACATCGAGGGGAAAACAGCAAGTAGAGGAGGGGGGTGAGTGGGGGAATGGAAAGGAGATGGTACCAGCTTCGCGTGGGAGTCCTCGGGATGGCCGGAGGCGGACGGGTGCGGCGGCGATGTGCTCCGGCGGGCGGTGGCCGTGGCACAGTACAGAGGAGGATCTCCTCGATGGTGGCGGCTGAGGGAGAGACAGGAGGGAAAGGAGACCACCTAGGGTTAGGGTTTGCTGGTGTAGGGGAGGAGAAGATAAATAGGAGGGGGGATTCCCATCGGATGGTTCAGGAGGAGGGGCAGGTCGCTGTCCTCCATGGACGTCAGCACCTGTACGGAGGTAGAAGAGAAGGTATCGGGCCAACACAGGTGGGCTGGGCTGCAGATAGGTTAGTTGCTGCCTTTTGCTTTGCTTTTTATTTTTTTCTCTTATGTTTTTTTTGTAGCTTTAGCTTTAGGAAGAAAAACATGGCTTTTGTTTATAGATAATTCTGGAAAAATTTGGATAACTCCCTAGGTTAGTAGCAATCATTTGGTGGCTTTGGTTTCCAAAAAGTTGAAAGTTTGCTTGCTGTTTTAAAAAGGAACCAATTTAATTGAAAATTGCAATATTAGTTATTATTGGAAAACCAAGGCAAAATCAATAGGGTTTCCCCTAGAGTTTTAAAAGTGATTCAAAGAATTCCAATAGTGGTGAACTTTATGGATTCAAGAATGAAAAGGTTTGAGTTTGGAAGTGATTTGGAATTAATTGATTAAAGTGATTGATTGAATTAAGCAACAATTTAATAAGTGATCCAATATGAAATAAAATGGAACAATTTGGTTGTTTTCACTTGTTATTCTTATTCCAAAAGTTGTAACAGAACAAGTATGAAACATGTTTGAGTAAGGTTTGAATTTGAGTTGTGAAAACAGTGGAAAACAAATGCAACAATTTAGAAACAAAAGCAACCAACATGGAAACAATATGATGACATGATGCAAAACTTTAATAAACAAGAAATCAAACATTCTATGGGGTAGTTTTCATACTTGGGCTGTTACATTGGATCTTGCCTGTACTCAGACACTTTGGATGCTTCCGCTGTGTTGTAATGATGACTTGTTGGGACATGTGTCCTCTGCATGATTGTATTTGCTATCTCTGCTCTAGTGAGAGCTATTTTCCACTTATTTCTATTTCTTTGTGTCTTAGAGATTCGTTGTGATATCACTTGTTCAAATGCCGTTGACGTACCATGTGTGTATGTTATGAAGTACGTCAATGGAAGTATTCGGATTCCTATGGGATGGTTTGCGCAGACGATGAATAGTAGAGGTTGCTTGTCACACGTTTTCGTGTTGGCCTACTCGTAAGAGGTGCGGGTGCAGGTAGGCCCTGTGATCCAATCATCTACTGTTTAGCGGGCTGTGAGTATCCTCTAGAAGTCCGGGTGCGACAGTGGAGTTCCGGTGGGCGGAGCCTCCGGTGAAACCACCGGAGCCTCCGCCATTTCCACCAGGCCCTCCAAGGGATTGGCCTCCGGTGCGCCTCCGGTGGAGGATCTGCCAAAATGGCGCTCTGCTGGATAAGAGCGGATCCTCCAGCGGAGCCTCTGGTGCGGGTCCGGTGGGCGGAGGTTCCGGTGTATCCACCGGAGGTTCCGCCCTCTCAACTGGCACGCTAGGGGCTGGGCCTCCGCGCTTCTGGTGGTGGCTCCGCCAAAACTGGGCTCTGTTGGATAAGAGCGGAGGCTCCACCGGAACCTCCGGTGGGCGGAGCCTCCGCCCCCTTGGCTCATCCAAAGATCAGATCTGGGCTGCGCGGCTGCACACAGAAGAAGGCCACCGGAGCCTCCGGTGAAACTGGGTCTGCACAACGGCCACTTGTGGGAAGGGGTATAAATAGCCCTTCCCCTTCCTCATAAATGCTAAGCTTTTCCCATTCTCTCTCCTAGCCATTAATGAAAGCTTCACCCACCTAGATCTCCCTCTCCACTCACCCACTCACTCCCATACTTTGTGGAGAGCTAGAGGAGACCAAGATCCACACTTCCACCAAAGGAATTTGAATCCATCCACCACAACCTAGTAGATCTAGAATCCTACTTGAGGCCTATAAACCATAGTAGATCTTGTGCTTGTAGCTTCCACCTTGTTGCAAGAAGCTACGGATTGCTTGAGAGCCTCCATCCATCTTGTGGAGTGACCTCGAGCTCGTGTAAAAGTTTGGTCAACGCCTCCAAGTCGACCTCATAGTGGAAACGAGAATCTCCCTCACCGGAGAAGCTCAAGGAGAATAAGGTGTGCACAATCGTGCTATTGAGGAGTGCCTAGGTTGCTCCCACCTCTCCAACGTAGACGTACTTCTCATTGAGAAGGAACTACGGGAATCATATCCTTGTCGCCTTGTTTACACTTGTGGTTTATCTTGCTACCTTCCGTTTTACTTCCGCTGCGTATATTATCTTGTCCACACAGGTTGCTCACCTAGATGCACATCTAGAGAACCTTATCGTATCTTGCTTAGCCCTACTAAAAGGAAAAAAAGAAAAATTGGTAGTCAACCTATTCACCCCCCTCTAGTTGACCACAGTGCACTTTCAATTGGTATCAGAGCCTCGGCTCTTGCTAAGGGCTTAACCGCCCAAGAGTATAATGGTCAATGAAAATGCCCCCGAAAGTTCTAGTGCGGAAATTGCCAAAATGGACGACACTATATCTAACCTACAAGAAACGGTTGGAACTCTCCAAACCGAATTGTCCAAGGTTAGCTCTAGTGTTAGTACGGAGGTTTCTAGCATAAAGAAAATGATGGAGGCCTTGATGGGGAAAACAAGGAGTCCGAGGAACCACCTCTCACCGCCAATGATGTTAGCTCGGACGAAGAGTCCATTCCGGACATCGACGACATGGAAGCTAACATCGCTTTAGCTAAGGCGAAAGCCAAATCAAAAGCCGATAAAAAGGCCAAGAGCGGTGGGAGCTCCGAAGGCTCCAATCTCAATCGGCTAACGATTCGGGGTCTCACTCTAAAGTTCCACCACCTCCCAATTACGATTCTATTCATCCCATTGCCACAATGCCACACATGGTTAACGTTGGAGTTCCTCCCATTCTTAACACTAATGAATTTTCATCTTGGAAGTTTGATATGGAGTCTCATATTTCAGGATCTTGCACCGCTTTGTGGAGAAGCATTCTCCATGGATTCCACCCTCATGATCCAAGCAACTTGACTCCAAGAGATGATGTGGAATTTCAACTCAACAAGACCGCTCTTGTGACTATCCAAAAGGCTCTCCCAAGAGAAAATCTTGAACACATCCGCGGTATCAAGACCGCCAAGGAGGCTTGGGATAAACTTGGCACCTTGTTCCAAGGCAATGCTAGCATCCAATCATCCAAATATGATGTTGCTCTTGACAATTCCGAGAACTTCGTTATGCTTGAAGACGAAAGTCCCGAGGAACTATATAGAAGAATGGTCACCCTTGGCAATCAATTAAGGGACTTTAGAAAAGAGGAAATCTCCGATGAGTGGATCAAGAGGAAGTTTGACAAGGCCATAACTCCATTCAAGAAGAACCTCTCCACTAGCATTCGAACAAGATCCGACTACAACTCTCTCAACTCCATTGGTGTTCTTAGTGAGTTTATAGCCATATCCCTATCTCACAAGAGAGCGGATGACGCTCTCGCTCTCTCAAGAGGAGTTGGAAAGTCTCCAAACCTCACCTTGAAGTCTAAGGCGATTGCTAAGGTAGAAGAAGTGGATGAGGATGATGATGATGAGGAGGACTATGAAGATACATACAAAGGTGCCCATAAGTGCATAGCTCTTGCCATGCATGGGTGTTGGAAGAGATGGGAGGCTCACAAGGCCGGTGCTCCTAGACCTTCAAGGAACAAGATCTTTAGGAAGAAAGGGGAGCGGCCAAGGACATGCTTCAATTGTGGAAGTGCAAACCACTTCGTCAAGGAGTTTACCTTTGAGCCAAGAGAAGAAAATGAAGGAAGCTTGTTCGCAAGGACAAGAACAAAGCTCCACAAAACAAGAATCTTGCTAGGAGAGTCCCAAGGGCTCTATATGTTCAAGAAGGCCCCATATTGGAAACATACTACTCCGGAGATGAAGGAGAAGATGAAGTCGTAGGTGTTGCCCACGTCGCCATAGCTACGACTTCCTCTTCATCGGTCTCTCTATTTGAATCTCCCAGTGAGAAGGCATCGATCCGACCTGCATGTCTCGTGGAAAAAGCCACTGCGGTAATATCTTCCACCTCCAAGTCTATTGTCACTAGCTCTCCCTCATTATTGGATTGTGTTGAAAACGTTGTTGATGATGAGGAGGCTAATAATCTAGGCTCTTGGTTATGTAGTCTTGAAGGTGAAACTAAAGAAAAGGTAAAGGCTCTCTTAAGGCAACTTGATGATGCTAACTCCCTCATAGATGAGAAGAGGAGATCATCATGACCTTGGAGAGCCATGGCGGTAGCCATGAGAATCATGACGATGAGCTCGTCAAAGCTCTTGAAAAAGAAAGATCCATGAGAGCCTCTCTCGAAGAGAGACTACCTAGTCTACAAGAGACTTATGCTATTAGTGTTTCCAAGCATAGGAAAGATAATGAAAAATCTCTTGCTTTACTTAAAAGTCTTTGAAGAAGAAGAGTTGAAGCTAGGAATAGGTCATGAAGAACTTGTTGAGAATCATGAAAAACTAGAAAAGGAGTTCATGTCTCTTAAATAAATTTATGACAAACTCACCAAGTCTCGGAACAAGCTTATAGCTCAACAATCTAATAAACAAGTGATATCCTCCTCTAATAGTGTTGTTATCATGCCTACCTCTTGAACTACGACTAACATTGTAGGAAAAGAGAAAATTCTCAATGACGCCATACGCTCTCAAGGAGCCAAGAAAGGAAAAGAAGGACTTGGCTTTGTTTCCAAGTCAAAGAAGAAATCCAAGAATGTCACTTCCACCTCTCAAAATGTTGTCTTTGTGAAAGAGGGAGAGGTGACCAAGGAGAAGGAGACCAACACCATTGTGGGTGGTGATACCTCTAGGGGGAGCATCACTCACAATGACTTCGTCGAAAAATATAACCCATCTTATGTTCTTATGAAATCTAGAGATGGACATGTTTATGCTAAATACGTTGGTACTTATTATGGTGATGATTATCATTGGACTATTTGGGTTCCTAAGACCCTTGTTACTAACAAAAGAGGACCCATTGAAGGATGGTTACCTAAATCAAGAAATTGATCTCTTGTAGGGAAGTGCTTCCGGGTCAGGTAGATGGACAGTGGATGTGGTGCATCCCAACATATGACCGGAAGATATGACGCAATGAGTAATATTGAACCTCCATTACCTCATCTCAATTGTGTTACTATTGGTGACAAGTCCGAGCTTAAGGTATTGAGACGAGGAAAAGTGGCTATCTCAAATGATTTATCAATTGGAGGATGTTCTCCTTGTTGAGTCACTTGGCTATAACTTGATGTCCATTCTTCAACTTGCGAATTGTGGCTTTACCTCGTTCTTTAATAAAGAGAGTGTGATTGTCACTTGGGAAACATCTCTTAAAGTAGCCTTTGTTGGGTTTGTCGAGAACAACATGTATGTAGTGGACTTCTATAAAGGAGACACGTGTGCCGCGACATGCCTAATGGCTAAAGTTGATGTGGGGTGGATTTGACATCGCCGGTTAGCCCACACCAATATGAGAATGTAGCATGACATCCAAAGTGGCAATCACGTTCTAGGACTAACCAAAGCTAAGTTTGCTAAAGATCGTGTGTGTAGCTCTTGTGCCTTGGGGAAGCAACATGGAGAACAACACCCAACCAAGAAAACTATCTCCACCACAAGAATTCTCGAGCTCATTCACTTAGATCTCTTTGGTCCACTATCCTATGATAGCCTCGGAGGAAAGAAGTATTGCTTGGTGATTATGGATGATTATTCAAGATATTGTTGGGTGTATTTCTTCAAGAGGAAAAGTGAGAATAAAAAGAGAGTCATCGAGTTCATCACTCTAGTGGAGCGCCAACACAATGCTACCATATTGGCCATCCGGAGTGATAATGGCTCGGAGTTCAAGAACTACACCGTTGAGGGTTTTCTTAGTGAAGAAGGAAAGTCTCATCAATATTCCACTCCTTATATCCCTCAACAAAATGGTGTTGCAGAGAGAAAGAACCGGACTTTGATGGATGCAGCTAGGACTATGATTGCGGAGTTCTCCTCTCCCTATAACTTTTGGGCCGAAGCCATCTCCACCACATGTCATGCTACCAACCGGTTATATCTTCGCAAAATATTGGACAAGAATCCGTATGATATTCTCACGGGGAAGAAACCGTATGTATCTTACTTCAAGGTCTTCGGTTGCAAGTGCTTCATTTGCAAGAAAGGTAAACAGTTGTCAAAATTTGAGACCAAATCTTATGAGGGTATCTTTGTTGGCTATGCCACAAACGCTCACGCCTATAGAGTATACAAAAAGTCCACCGAACAAGTTGAAGAAGCTATAGACGTGGTGTTTGATGAGGATAATGGCTCCAAGGGGGGCATATAGATCATGGTGTTGTAGGAGATGCAATTCCTCCCATCGTCATAAGAAGAATGGAGATTGGTGAAATAATCCCCATTGAGGGTTACCGGATGACGGAGGGAGAAGGACTATGCCCCACTCAAGTGGAGCCATTGACTACACCCATTGATGATCAAGCTACTCAACAAGATGCACCAAGACCTCAAGTTAATGATCAAGGCCAAACGAGCAATCAAGGCCAAGCTACTCATCTTAATCATGATCAAGATTCCATAATTGTTGAGAGAGATCAACCTAGTGGTGATCCGTCACCCATTATTGATCAAGGACGAAATGAAGATGGACATGTCTCCGATGAAGAAGGTGATTCTAAATCTATGTCCAAGGAATCTTTGGAGGAGATTCTAGCACAAAGAGCAAAGAGAAGGCTAGAGAATCTTGAACGAGCGGGTCACATGGAGGACAAGATTCTTGGGCAAGTTCGTGGAAGAGTCGTAACTAGGAGGCAATTGGCGGATTTTTAGCAAGGCTCATCTCTTTTGTCTATTTCACTGAACCCAAGAAGGTCTATGAAGCACTCGAAGATCAAGATTGGCTTGAAGCCATGAATGATGAACTCAATAACTTCGAGCGCAACAAAGTGTGGAAACTAGTGCCAAGACCCAAGGATTGCAAAAATGTTATTGGTACCAAATGGGTGGTCAAGAACAAACAAGACAAAGATGGTATTGTCATTCGCAACAAGGCAAGATTGGTGGCCCAAGGTTTTTCTCAAGTCGAAGGTATTGATTTCAGTGAAACCTTTGCCCACGTAGTTCTCCTTGAATCTATTCGCATCTTACTTGCTTATGCATCTCATCATAATTTCAAGTTACAACAAATGGATGTTAAGAGTGCTTTCCTCAATGGTCCCATTAATGATTTAGTATATGTCAAGCAAACTCCGGGTTTCGAGGATCCCAACCACCCCGATCATGCCTATAAACTCGATAAGGCGCTCTATTGACTTAAGCAAGCTCCACGTGCGTGGTACGAGCACCTTAAAGAGTTTCTAGTGGACCATGGGTTTAATGTTGGTTTAATCGATCCCACCCTCTTTACCAAGACGGTTGGAGGTGACTTGTTCATATGCCAACTCTATGTGGATGACATCATTTTTGGGTCTACTAACACCTTGTTCAATGAGGTTTTTTGCAAGCTTATGACCGATAGGTTTGAGATGTCTATGATGGGGGAGTTAGAGTTCTTCCTTGGATTTGAAGTGAATCAATATCATGAAGGAGCCTTCATCAAACAAGCCAAATACACTCAAGACATTCTCAAGAGATTTAATATGCATGATGCCAAGCCTATGAAGACTCCCATGTCCACGACCACCGACTTGAAACCCGACCCCAATGGCAAAGAAGTAGATCAAAAGGTATACCGCTCCATGATTGGCTCTTTGCTCTACCTTTGTGCATCTAGACCGGATATCATGTATAGCGTAGGTAAATGTGCAAGGTTTCAAGCCTCCCCGAGGCAAAGTCATTTGGAAGCTGTGAAAGGAATCTTTTGATATTTAGTTCATACCCCAAACTTCGGTCTTTGGTACCCCAAGGGTTCAAGCTTTCAGCTCATTGGATATTCGGATGCGGACTATGCGGGAGAGAAGACGGATAGGAAGTCCATGTTCGGGGGTTGCCAATTCCTTGTCCGCTCCTTGGTATGTTGGTCTTCAAAGAAGCATAATTGCGTTGCTCTCTTCACCACCGAGGCCGAGTATATCTCCACGGCAAGTTGTTGTGCCCAATTTCTTTGGATGAGGCAAACCTTGAAGGATTATGGTATTCATTTTGACAAGGTGCCTCTTCTTTGTGATAATGAGAGTGCTATCCAGATTGCCTACAACCCCGTTCTTCACTCCAAGACGAAGCGCATTGAGATCTGTCATCATTTCATTTGGGATTGTCGAGACATCGTAGTAGTTTTCATAGACGGGGGTGCCATGAGACTACGGGTAGAGACGTGGGGGAACGGTATCGCGTTGTAGACAAAGACACGGGGTTTTACCCAGTTCGGTACCTCGTGATAATACGACGTTCCTACTCCTGCAATCTCACTAATCAGGGCTAAAGCCTGTGTATACAATTACAATGTGAGGTTAGGTTTAGCTATTCGCTGAGGATCAACTTCCCGGCGAGTTAGCATGTAGCTTCCTGTCTATCAATCTAATCTCCCGCCCGGCTTTATATAATAACCGGGTTAGGGCATACAGAATAGGAAACCTAGAAGACTACGGTAACTTCTAACTTGGAAGGTAAGGAATCCGTCTTCTCCTCCAAGCCAGATCACGCGGCCGTGATCCGGGCTCTTCTAGAATCCGGCTTATGTGCGTCAGCTTACTGGGCCGCCCAATGGACCATAGCTCACTACCACTTGGGCCACCCTGGTAATCCGACACTTATGACTACCATCTGATATACCCCGATTCAGTATATATCCGACAGTAGCCCCCAAGAAGGATTAAAACTCTGATTCGCCGCTTTTCGCCAATTGTATATTGTCCGAGAAATGTGGGCCAGCAGTCTTGATTCTTCTTATTCTTCTTTGAAAAGAGATGGTAACGTAAAACTCGGAATCCTGAAAATCCGGCTTTTCTCACACGATCCTTCGCGGAGAAGGAACTTCCTACATCAGCACTTTAATCCTGCTGACGTAAGGGACGTTTGGGTTTTCGGCGAAAACCCAGAAACGTATCTCTGACAGATTCTCGCGGGAAACGAGGAGAGAGCTATAATCACCCTGTCGATTCATTTCCCGGATTTTCCGGCGAGTGACACGCGTTGATCATCCAACGGTCAAAAGAGCCGTTAGCACGTATCGTGACGGATTTCCGGCTATAAATAGCCTGCTTCGTCCTCCCGGTAAACCTTCCGCTCTCACTCCAACGCCATTATCGCGCCCAAGCTCTCGAGCAAAGAATCACTCCCGAACACACGCCGCGCCCAGAACCTCACCAGAGACGAGTTGCGCCGCCACCCGATGGCGTCCTCGCCGCCTTCGCCCGGGCACACCGTCACGCAGGACATCGAGGACATAATCAACAACATGGATCCCCAGTTGGATTCCCCAACGCACACCGGCGGCGAGCCGGTGAAGACCGCGGGTTCTGCGGCGGATGGAGGGAATCCTTCCGCCGCCGCAGATCTTGCAGGCTCAAGCTCCGCGCCCTCTCCGCCGTTTGCTCCCGAGACGGCGGAGGAGAAGATCACGCTCGCTGACGACAAATTCGCCGCCGCCGGAGCTGACGAGGATAGGGAATTTGTCGGAAACTGGAGTCCGAGCAATGTTCCTTCTTTCATTCTTCCACAGATGGGAAGGGAAGGGCTAATAGTCAAAGGAAAATGGCGGAACTCGGAAGGTGAGCTCGAGCCCGCACCCAAAGACGGGGAACGCGTCCTCCTTACTTCTCACATCGCGAGAGGTATGGGTTTACCGCGTTCCGCCTTTTTCTTGGATGTCCTCAACTATTACGGCGTTCAACCACACAACATCTCTCCAAACTCCATTCTCCATCTGGCTAGCTTCCAAGCCCTTTTTGAAGGGCATTTAGGAATAGCACCTAGTCTAGAATTTTGGCGATATTGCTTTGAAGTGAAACATAACCTCACAGAAGGTATTTCTCCCATATGTGGAACTATTTCCTTCACCCTCCGGAAGCTTAGAGAAGAGTGGTACCCCAAGATAAAAACATCGGAACCCGTCAAATCTTGGATGGGTTCCTTCTTCTACCATCAGGACATCCCACTCCCTGGTAAGGAAAGCGGGGTTCCTCCATTCATTAATTCCGCCGCCGCTCCCCAAGATAGTTGGGCAGTTGAAGCAGTGCAAACATTGCCGGAAAACTTGATGAAGATAAAACGGCATATCGCCAAGCTCACTTCTTCCCAGCCTCCTTTAACTGGGAAGGATACTGCTTTATGTTGGTTTGGACGCCGTGTTCAACCTCTTTCCTTTCGTTCCCGGCTCCTTTGCAAATACGAAGGGCCAGAAGATAGCATGAGGGGAACGGATAAGTCCTAGAACAAAAAGGATTTCATAAAGCGACTCAACCAACTGGTCGCCACATGCGATCAATACGTAGAAAGTCTGGCAATATATCACGTGGAGAATCCAGTCCCCAAGGTATTTATATTTTCCTTGCTTTTGGGTCTCGGATCAATCTCCTTATCTGACTTTTAACGCATTGTTGCTACTTCCCCAGCTCGACAAACTTGAGGGGGCTGATCTTGCTTCCGACGCCGAGCTTAACGCATTACATGCCAGCTTTTACAGCGACCGGAAACGCAAAAGGCAGGTGACTTTTGAGGAAACGATAACTGTTGACGGGATTCCCGTCGCCACATCCAGGTATTCTGCTGGAGCTTTTCTAATCGTCATTCCTCTCCGGTTCTTCGAGATATTTATTTCTCGGATGTTCTCTTTTCAGCCTTGCTCCAACTCCTTTGAAGACAAAGAAATTGAAGAAACATAAAGTTGCGAACTCGGCTAATCAATTTCGGCAATCCAGCCAACCTATTGCACCTTCCATGGGTGCGAGGGAAAGGGCGGAAGCACATGGGTAGAAATCCTCGATCATCTGGGGGAGGCGGACATACTCCCAATTTGGACAGTAATATCCGGATAAAGGAAGAACCATTCGATGAACTCGGATATATCCGTCCAGAAGCTAAGAAATTCTTCGCTCCTGCTCCCCTGATTCGTCCTTGGCCACAGGGCGGGCTGATTATCCGGAACGATTTCATATTTTCACCTCGTCAGGTCATACAAGATGGCCTTCATCACGTTGGAATTCTTTTTTCTGAATACACAAAAGAATTCAACGAGACTTTGTCAAACTTGCGAGAAATGAGCCAGGTAATATCTCTAGCCCCAAGCAATAAGTTGGAAACATACTTTCCCCTTAGTGCTTATTTATTACGCTTGATCTAACTTAAATGTTTGGCTTTTATTTCCTCTTTTCAGCATACTACTGACGTAATAAACTTGGAACTTTTTAATAAACTTAACATCAAGAATGAAGAGGTGAAAACCCTTCAATCTATTATTAAGTTTAAGGATAATGAGCTGGCATCTTCTCAGCTACAGCTATCGGAAACAACAGGTATGCTTTATTCTCTGAAGTGTTTTATCCGGATTTCAATAAGTACTTTCCCGAGATAATTCTAAACTTGGAATTTTTTTCTTGCTTTCCAGCTGCTTTGGCTAAGGCCAAGGAATTAGCTGAAGATGCCAGCAAGGCCGAAATTCTCCGTAAGGAAAATTTGGACCTTCATAAGAAGCTTATGAAGGTTCAACAAGATCTGGAATCCAGTAATCTGGCCCTTGGAGTTGCTCAATCCAAGGCTTCTGCTCAGGCGGAAAAACATAAGTCCACTATTAAGGACTTGGAAACTATCTTATTCCTTCGCCTAGACAAAAGTTCCGAAATTGACAAGGTTCTCGGATTTCATTTACCGATTCACCCATGTCTTGTTTTCTTTCTCTGTTTTGTCTCCTAATCATCTTTGACGCTTGTTCCGAAAAAACAGGACATTATCCAGGTCTTACTCGTGTTGAGAAAATCCGAGCCTTTGGGAAGGTATGGAATGCGATCAGAGATGCTGGGATGCAACTGATCAGCAAATTCCTTCCCACAAGTACCATAGAATTCTCGGAAGTTTATAAACTTCGGGGTGCCATCTTGGAGGTGGCGGGTTCCAGAGACTCCCCCCTACACTCCGCTGCACGGGGTGGTGCTCGCATGGCTCTTGGCCTTATGCGTATGCACTACCCTGGTGCAAAATCTTGGCGTGTGGCGTCCGGTATCCCTCAAGGATATACGGAAACCCAACGAACCACTATCTTTGATGAAATCAAAGGCCACGCCACCAAGATCGCCTCTATGGTGAACATCTTTATCACCTATCCAGAAGAAGAGGTCCCTGCAGCCCTCGAGAATGATAGCAGCGAAGAAGACTCGGATGCTTGAAGGGCTGCTCTTAACCTGGATGGTGGATTTGTACAATAGGAGCATGTTTACAATGTAATTCATATTGTAATGCTTCTATTCCTTTTGTATAAACAAGAACTCCGCCTTTTGCAGCTTTAATTATGAAATTCTTTGCAAGGTTTTTTCGGGTTTTAGTATTCCTTTATCTTCTAAGTTCTCTGGCTTATATGCTTTAACTGTCCTTAGTGTTTGAAATGGCTGAATAGTATTGTGAATCATCATGCCGAGTAACTGGGTATAACCAATCAGCTTAAACTCGGAAACATGGATCATACTAAAGGCATTTTTACTAACTAGCTCCAGTGACCCAACACATAAACAATCAGATAATGCTTAGAAAAAAGTAAGGAATTTTTGAATGACACTTGGGCACGCAGGCACAATCCAAGTTTCCTTTAGCCGTTATCAGGCTAAAAATCATTCAGTTTTTAAACGCCGAGCACTCAGGCACAATTCGGGTTAACATTGAGTATTTTGTAAGATCATTGGGAAATAGATAAGGTGGAATCATGCTTTGTACTATAATGAACTTGTAAAACCATGGATATCAGAATTCCGACAACTTTATTGCATGATCTCAAAAGATGTTTACATAGAAATTGAACTAAGTATAGAAGGGACGTAACTGCTGGATACTCCAAGGCCTCTTTGTCTCTCTTAGTTCATCATCTATCTTTCTCTTTCTTTTGCGATTCGGCTTCTCGGGATCATCTTCCGTATCTCGAATGTCGACAAGATAGTAAGATCCATTCTTCATGGCTTTACTAATGACATATGGTCCTTCCCATACTGGGGCCAATTTGTGCTTTCTTTGCTGTACCAATCTCAGCACTAGGTCACCTTTTTTAAAAGAACGATGCCTGATTTTCCGACTATGATAACGTCGTAAACCTTGCTGGTAGATGGCAGATCTTTGAAGCACAAGCTCTCGTTCCTCTTCTAAGAGATCGACGGCATCCTGTCGTGCTTCTTCGGCATCCGAGTCATCGAAATCCTGCACTCTTGGGCTGTCATGGAGCATGTCCGTTGGAAGAATAGCTTCCGCACCATAAACTAGGAAAAAGGGGTTTGCCCAGTTGACCTATTTGGCGTCGTTCGAATACTCCAAAGCACGGAAGGTAGCTCTTCTACCCACGCCCCAGCTGCTCTGTGAAGAGGAGATTCGAGTCTTGGGCGTATTCCTTGCAGGATTGAGCTATTCATTCTCTCAACCTGTCCATTGGATTGCGGGTGTGCCACAGATGCGAGATCTAGGCGAATTCCCGTTTGTCGGCAATATCTTGCCAACTCTTCAATGGAGAAATTTGTCCCATTGTCGGTTATTATGCTGTGTGGAACGCCATATCTCATGACTATGTCAATGATAAAATTTCTGGAAGTTACACCGTCAAGCTTTTTGATGGGCTTGGCCTCCACCCATTTGGTATACTTATCCACTGCTACGAGTAGATGTGTAAGTCCGCCTCGCGCAGTTTTGAACGGTCCCATCATATCTAGCTCCCAGACCGCAAACGGCCATGTAATTGGGATAGTTTTGAGTGCTTGGGCCGGCATATTAGTCTGCTTGGCGTAATATTGACACCCTGCACATGTGTTAACTATGTGCTCAGCATCTGTCTTGGCTGTTAGCTAGAAAAACCCAGCACATAATGCTTTTTTAACTATGCTTTTTGATTGAGCATGATGTCCGCAATCTCCGGCATGGATTTCTTGCAAGATTTCTCGTCCTTCTTCTGGTGAAATACATCGTAGAAAAATTCCGGAAGTACTGCGTTTATACAGGCAATTATCAATTACCGTGTATCCTTTGCATTGACGCTGAATTTGTCTCTGCAAGACTTCGTCTGCTCCTTCCGGGTACTCTGATCGACTAAGAAGTTTAAATATGGAATTGTCCAGTCCGGAGTGACGAACATAACTTCAATTGACTCGGAAACCAGAGGATAATCAATATCTCCACCTTTATGGATGGCTCGTGCAAATGCTGGACGAATACACCTGGTGGTAGGATTTTTACCCTTTCTGACCCCATGCGGGCTAACGCATCCGCGTTCCAATTTTCCTCCCTTTTAACATGGAGTACTTCGAATCCGAGAAAACAGATGGCGAATTCGTCCACTGTTCTCCGGTATTCGGCCATTATCGGGCTTTTTGCATCCCAGGTTTGATTAAGCTGATGCTGCACCAAATCCGAGTTGCCGTAGCACATGATGCGTTTAACCCCTATTTCCTTTGCAATGTGCAAGCCATGAAGCAAAGCTTCGTATTCTGCCACGTTATTGCTGGCGTTGAAGTGTATTTGTAATACGTACTCCATTGTATCTCCTTTAGGGGATTTTAAGACTACACCAGCTCCAACGCCCTCCTTCATTTTGGATCCGTCAAAGTGCATGATCCAGTACTCGGACTCCGGCATTGGTGTTTTCTCCATTGCTTCCGTCCAGTCGGCGACAAAGTCTGCCAAAACCTGGGATTTTATTGTCGTCCTTGGCTGATACTTAATGTCGAAGGCTGCTAGCTCGATACCCCATTTGGCTACTCGGCCAGTTGCCTCCGCATTGTTTATTATATCCCCTAGTGGTGCTTTACATACCACTGTTATGGAATGTCCTTGGAAGTAATGGCGCAATTTTCTAGATGCAAAAAATACGTCATATGCCAGTTTTTGATAGTGTGGGTACCTTTGTTTGGACTCGGAGAAAACTTCACTTATGTAATATACCGGATGCTGATCTGGTATGCTTTGTTCGTCTTTCTTCCGTTCCACAACGATTACCGCACTAATAACCCTGTTTGTAGCCGTGAGGTACAATAACATAGGTTCTTCGTCTTTTGGGGATGCCAAAATCGGAGCTTTCATCAAAGTTTCTTTTAACTGGGTTAACGCTGCATCGGCCTCTTCTGTCCACTCGAACTTGTCAGATTTTTTCAGAAGCTTGTAGAGTGGTAAGGCTTTATCCCCCAGCCGACTAATAAATCTGTTGACGGCAGCGGCGGAACCCGTCAATCTTTGGACATCTTTCACACACGTGGGTTTGGAGATGTTCAAGATGGCTTTGATCTTTTCCGGGTTAACTTCTATTCCTCTGTGAGAAACGATGAAACCCAGAATTTTTCCTGAGGGAACCCCGAATACGCACTTTGATGGATTTAACTTCATCTTATAAGTGCGCAAGTTTTCGAAGGTTTCTCGCAAATCCTCAAGGAGTGTATCTTTTTCCTTGGTTACGACAGCAATGTCGTCCACGTAAACATGGACGTTTTTGCTAATCTGACTATGCAAACAACGTTGCATGCAACGCTGGTAAGTTGCACCTGCGTTCTTCAGGCCAAATGGCATGGTTACATAGTAATACGTCCCGTACGGGGTTATGAAAGAAGTCTTAATTTGATCTTCCTTTTTCATGCGTATTTGGTGGTACCCGGAGTATGCATCCAAAAAGCATAAAAGCTCAGAGCCTGCGGTGGCATCTATTATTTGATCGATTCGCGGTAACGCGAACCTATCTTTTGGACACAGTTTGTTCAAGCCGGTGTAATCTATACATATTCTAAGAGCAGTAGTGTCTTTCTTCGGTACTAATACCGGATTTGCAGACCATTTAGTGTGGATTACTTCCTGGATGAAATCTGCTGCTAAAAGCCGGATAATTTCCTTGCCAATAGCCTTCCGTCTTCTTCCGTCAAATCGACGGAGACCTTGTTTGACGGGTTTGGAGCCTGGAATCACCTTGAGTTGATGCTCAGCAAGTTCCCTGGGTACGCCTGGCATGTCAGCTGGACACCAGGCGAAAATATCCCAGTTCTCATGGAGGAACTTGATGATCTCGCCTTCCTATTTGTTGGTCATCCAAGTTCCTACTATGAAAAATATTTTCGGATCTTTGGGATCTAGGATTACCTCTCTTGTATTCTCGGACGCCTTGAAGCTATCTGCTGGCTTCCAGGTTTCTTTTCCTGCCGGCATTTCTGTCGGCGATACCTCCTTGGCCAGCTCCTTCAGTTCTTCCTTTGCTATAACTCTCTGAGCATAAAGGGCGTTTTCTTTCTCCAGCTCATTTGCCAGATTGAAGTCTCCAACTATGGTGATTACTCCTCCTTTGGGTCCTGGCATCTTCAGCTTGTTATAGATATAACATGATCTTGCCATGAATTTGGCGAAAGCTGGACGTCCGAGTATTGCGTGATACACGCTTTCGAACGGCACCACCTCGAAGGATACTTTTTCCTGACGGAAGTGATCTTTATCTCCGAAAGTGACATCTAGGGAAATTTCTCCTAGGGATCGTGCTTGTCTGCCAGGAACAATGCCATGGAAGCGTATGTTGCTGTAATTGAGATGGGACTCGGAGATTTTCAGATGCTTCAACGTATCCAGATACATTATGTTAATGATGGATCCTCCATCCATGAGCACTCTTTTTAGCCTAGTGTTCTGGACAATAGGGCTTACAACAAGAGCTTGTGTGCCGGGTTCAGGGATGTTTCCGGGATGATCAGACTGATCCTAGGTAATTGGTGTGTTTGAATACTTCAAGAATTTCGGGGTTGCTGGAACAACCGCGTTTATTTCTCGAAGCGTTCTTTTGGCCACCTTTGCTGACGGAGTTGCTAAGAACGTTAACAGTGCCTCTCCATCAACTCTCGGAAATTTGGGTTCGCCTTTTCGCTGTTGTTCCTGGATTTTTTCATCAGTGTCCGATTCACTGTCTTCTTTCTCAGCTTCTGGCTTTTGTTTGGAGAACTTCCTTTTGGAATTCTTCCCCTTATTTCCGGATCCTGCATTGCCTTTCATGTGCTTATTCAGCCGGCATTGCGCGTTTGTATGGGTGGGTTTCCCAAATTGCGAATGGTGGACGCAGGGTTCTGACTTAATCTTCTCCCACTCTTCTTTAGTGTAGTTGATTGGTTCTCGGCTGCGTCCTTTCCATTTATTCCCTTTTTCACTTCCAAAGGCTATGTTAACTTCTTTGGGTTTTGGTGTTGCATCTGAAGTTCCTTTTTTCTCAGGGCGAGGATTTTTCTTGGCAAGTATCAGTGTGTCAATATTGCCTCCTCTTGCTCTGATGTCGTCTTCGGCTGCAGCATGTTCATTGGCGGTTGTAAGCATAGATCCGAGATCCTTGTGCTGTTTGGAACCAACCATAAATGGTACAAGTCCGGGTTTTAGGCCATTGACGAAAGCATGCATTGCTTGTACGTCAGTTACTCCAGAGCAACTATTCTTCATTGCAGTCCATCTGGAGATGAAATCCACGTATGGTTCATCCTCGAATTGGGTGCAACGGTTCAGCTGGTTGATGCTGTTCGGGCGCTTGTACGTTCCCCGGAAATGCTGAGTGAATACCTTAGCCATATCATCCCAGCTGTCGACAGTTCTTGATGGCAATCCATTGATCCAGTCTCTAGCTCCCTCCAGTAACATTAGGGGAAGGAATTTTACGGCTTCCAGGTCTGTCCCATTGTTAATCTGGACGACTGTATAGTAGTCTGAGAGCCAGGTATCCGGGTTTGTACTGCCGGTGTATTTCTGGTACGTTGGACCGACCTTGGCAAAGCCAGAATGCAGGGTTATCCTTCGGATCCTATCAGTGAAACACTTAGGTCCAAAGTATAGATCATCCTTTTCCGCCCTATCCATATGTGCGGAATATCTTCCGGCTGAATGGACAGAAGAGGATCTACTCCTTTCTTTTCCATTGTTGCGCGGACGCGCTTTTCCGGGATCGTTTCTGTCTCTTCCGTGATCACGCCCTTTTGGATGAGGCGGAGTTCTACTCCGGTGCCTTTCTTTATCCTTAGGAGGTGTCCGAGATCTCTCACGTTTGTGAGACACATCATATCTTCCAGCTTTTTCAGCTGGGTTTCTTGGAGGTGGCATTGCTTTGCTGTCATTCCGGTGTTTTTCTTCCCGATCGTGGGGTTTGAGTCCACCTTTCGGGAGATTGGGTCCGGTTCTAGACGCTTCATCCCTATTGTCGGGATTTTTCTTGTCTTTCCTCGGATCCGCTTTTTTATCCTTTGAATTGTCTGAATCTCCAAGTTCTTCCGGTCCAGGTGCTCCAGCAGCGCAGGTAGCTGTTTTGCATAGGGCGGAGTTGTCATGCAACTTCCCTGATCGCTCTTGGCCCCGCTGTTGTTGTTGCAATGCTTTTCCTAGAAAAGCATACACCCCTTGGAGTTTTTCACCGTTGGAGTACATGTCATTGTTGAGGATGGAGAACGCTGCTTCTGCGTTTTCTGCTGCGGTCTTGTATACTGGTTCGCCTCTGGCATCTTTTCCGTTTACCTGCTTTTGCCAAGATGGGTTATAAAACCTTTCCTTTGGCGGCAGTACTTCCGGTCTTACGATTCCGGGTAACCTTGTAGGTTTTATGGCAGATCTATTCTTTCTCTCGTACTCCTCGATTTCTTCCTTCATGAGCTTAATGTCATTCTGGGTTTTTTGGAGGTGTTCCCGAGATCGAAGTAGATGTTGCTGTTGCCGTTGAAAAGCTCGTCTCTTGGCTTCCAGCATCTCACGGGGCTCGTTTGGACCCACTGGCGTTTGTAACAGATCCTGTTCTTCTTGTTCCGTCATTGGTGGAACAAGGATTTCCTTGATTTTCTTCTCCGCAGGCTTTATTCCGCTTGCATCTCCTACTTCCGGGCTTTCATCAGCTGATTTTTTCTTCCGGAGTTTTTTAGCGGCCTTGTGCCTTTTCTTGGAAGAGGGAGGCTTTTTAGCAGGTTCATCCTCTGTCAATTCTTTGACGTTGGGAAATATCGGAGAGGTTTCTCCATCTTCTCTCTCTTCCTCTGGCGGAGGGGTTTTAGGGCTTTCCTGACTGCCGGCATCCGTGGTTTCAGCCGGTTTTGCCATTAGTACTTCATGGAATCCCTCTTGAAGAGAGTTTACCTTCCTTTCGAAAGTCTCCTCATCTTCATCTTCGGAGTCAAACTCATCCGATCCGGTTTCTGACTCTAATCTCGCCTCAATGGCGGCTAGCACAGAGTCAGCTTCCGAGTTCGTCGTCATGTTGACGGATGTCGGATCTTCCACCTCTGTGGTGGGTGTGCAATTGTCTGCCTCTTGCACGGGATTTCCATCGTCCGTGTTTTCGGCGACTTCGGATTGCACCATACCGATAAAGTGTGTATCACTTTTATATCGGCGATCTGAGCAAAATCCGGGATCATAGTCATCCTCGATTGGGTATAGGGCGTGTGGGATAAATTTACTTCCACCGCAAAACCCCATGGCCTCTGCAGTTAGTCCGATAAAGATATTAGCAGATCCGATCGGTAACACACAGGCACTTACCAGATGATTTTGCGCCGGTATGTAAGATCCGTTGTCGAGGAAGCGTCCGACGTCGTCGTCGAACTCCAAGCTTCCGACAGTTATGGAACTGCCGATCCCGCCGAGTATCACAGATCGGAACTTAACGCCTGACGTCGTTAGCCCCACGGTGGGCGCCAACTGTCGAGACATCGTAGTAGTTTTCATAGACGGGGGTGCCATGAGACTACGGGTAGAGACGTGGGGGAACGGTATCGCGTTGTAGACAAAGACACGGGGTTTTACCCAGGTTCGGTATGTCGTGATAATACGACGTTCCTACTCCTGCAATCTCACTAATCAGGGCTAAAGCCTGTGTATACAATTACAATGTGAGGTTAGGTTTAGCTATTCGCTGAGGATCAACTTCCCGGCGAGTTAGCCTGTAGCTTCCTGTCTATCAATCTAATCTCCCGTCCGGCTTTATATAATAACCGGGTTAGGGCATACAGAATAGGAAACCTAGAAGACTACGGTAACTTCTAACTTGGAAGGTAAGGAATCCGTCTTCTCGTCCAAGCCAGATCACGCGGCCGTGATCCGGGTTCTTCTAGAATCCGGCTTCTGTGCGTCAGCTTACTGGGCCGCCCAATGGACCATAGCTCACTACCACTTGGGCCACCCTCGTAATCCGGCACTTATGACTACCATCTGATATACCCCTATTCAGTATATATCCGAGAGGGATCATGTTGAGAAAGGTGATATTGATCTCTCATATATCCCCACCAAGGATCAACTTGCCGATATCTTCACGAAGGCCCTTGATGAACTGAGATTTCGAGCTTTGAGGAATGAACTAAATGTCATCGATTCTTCCAACTTCACTTGAAACCTTGCATATGTACCTTCATTATGCATGCTATTAGGTTTGGATATAGGCATGGAAATAGAGGGAGCGTTACTCAACTCATGAGTATACACTCCTCTTATTTTGCGAAAATCAATTCATCATTGCATATCCAGTCAATTTGTGACTTACTGTTTCTTTAATTGTGAGTAGTAGTTTTGGACCCAAGATATATCTTCGCGGTGCCAAAGTACACACTCAAACATGGTGGCTTTGGCCACCGACCTTTGATATTTTTGGCTCTTTCACGCGTATCATACTTCTCCCTTGACAACTCGTATAGGTTCGGTCTTCCACTTTTTTTTGCATCTTGTGAACCCCTCCGAGTAATGTCTCTCGTATATCAGTGACTAATTTCCGACCCAAGCTTCCTTTGCCCAAAACATTTTTCCACTCTTAATTCTCTTGTTTTTCTGATCTTGGCGCGCGAAAACTTGGTCCGGCGGAGGCTCCGGGGAAACCACCGGAGGCTCTGCTGGCGCAAATTGCTCAGCGGGCCATATTTTGGTGGGCTATTTGGACAAGGGGCGGAGGCTCCGGTGAAACCACCAGAGGCTCCGCTGGGCGGGGAGCGGAGGCTCCGGTGGAACCACGAGAGGCTCCACCCGAGATGGTTCTGCGGGATAAGGCCCAGAGCGAGCGGGGGTCAACGAGATCCAATCTCATTTCCCCCCACTCGCCCTCTCTCTTCTCCCTCTCAACCGCCGCCGCCCTCAAGACCTCCGCCGCCGGATTTGGGTGCTCCACCGCCGGGAGCCCTCCTCCTTGCCTTGGACCACCCCGGGATCTTCTTTCTCCTTCCTTTCCACCATGGATGGTGCGGGTACGTGTTCTCTCTCTCATCTAGTTGATGGATGGGATGCATAGGAGTTCCATGTTCTTAACACCTAGATGTGTGGATTTGGAGTTTTGGGAGTAGGAGATCACGAGTACAAACCCTAGCAACCTAGATAGTTAGTATTATGCTTGAATCGTTACGGTTTTTAGGGTGGAGTTCATATGCCCTAACCCTAGTTATTCAACCCTAATACCATTTATATCTTTGTTTCTTGGATTTTTGCGTCTTTATCAACTTGAGAATTACCTTTTCTTCATGCTACCCTTGCTATTTCTTTCTTAGATGCTTCCGGCTCCAAAGGCAAGGGCACTCGCTACAAGAGCGTGGGTCGTCGCAAGACTCCTAGGGTTGATGAGATTGAGGAAACCCTAGACCCATCTCAGCCCAAGCGCAAGAGGTTCCCGGCCCCCGAGAAGAAATTGCCCCATAAGGAGAAGACCGCTTCCAAGATGTCTGAGGCGGAATTTGTGAAAGAACGTCACGAGAACCCGTATGTCATTGAACGCGACCGCTTGATACCATAGTTCCGGGGTAAGGATACTTGTTTCCACACCGTCTTCTAGAGCCAAATCTATCACGAGATTTTGAGAAGCCCAAGGAGAATGTTGCCCCTCGACATGCAATCAACTTTGGGCATTTTGAAAGGAACCCCAATTACTTTGGGGAGGCACTTGAGCTTGTTGAGAAGTTTGGACTTGCTCCCATCATGAGTGTCCAACAAGACTATGATGAAGACCTTGTTTGTTAGTTCTTGTCCACGGCGCATCTCTCAAATGAGACCGAGCGTAATCTTACTTGGATGACACAAGGGAGGAAGCTGGAAATCAAGTGGTATGATGTTGGCACCATTCTTGGAGGATACACGGACTTTGGACCGTTTGCAGGTGGTGAGGAGTTCGACAGTGGTTGGTTCCGTGTTGACGTCATCAACACTCCCTCTCTTTCCAAGGATCAACTCACCCTTTTGTATCATTGGAAGAAATCCGATGTTGGGTTTGTCAAGGGTCTCTACCCCACATATGATATCATGCTCCGCATCTATAGAGAGACCATCAACCCAAAGGCGGGGAATGTGGATGAAATCCAAGGCTTTCTGAAGAATCTCATGCTTCTCACTCATGAGAAGCGGCTTGCCGGTTCCACTCAAATGCTCGATGTGCTTGACTACATATGGAATGAGCTATGGCACGTCGTGATCAACCGCAAGAATTCTTGCTTTGGGCCCTTCATTATGAATATCATCTTGCATGTGTGGGAGGACAAGTTCCCGGATGAACCATTTGATGATGATAATTGGATTCCTTAGATGGAGAAGAAACTCCTCATCAAGGACCACACCGAGCCCCCTGAGCATCCCACTCCTGCTCCTCGCAGGAACAAGGCCAAACCTCGTGTCATCATTGATGATGAAGAAGAAGAAGCCGGTCCATCTCGCCCTCCTCCTTCCGACAATGCATTCAATTGGATGGCTAGGGCCCTCAAGAAAGTGTTCAAGCTGAACAAGAAGATTGAGCAGCGTCAATGGGAAGCCCACTATGATAAAGAGCTCAAACACCGCAATGCAGCACAGGCAACTCGTCAGTTTCGTCGTGATGGTGGCAAATCCGAGGACTCCCCGGTTCTTCCAAGAATCACCAACTGGGACAAGTGGCAATCCAAATACTCCAAGGGCAACTTGATCGAGTGGTCTGAAGAAGAAGAAGAAGAAGCCACCAGTTCTCGTCGCCGTGCCCCCTCTCCGGACATGGATATCTCCTCCGAGTGATCTTCGGGGCGTTAGCATCGGCTTCTCCCTCTTTTGGTATCTTGATGCCAAAGGGGGAGAGACATCTATCTATTAGGTGTTGGGAATATGCCCTAGAGGCAATCATGTATGATGTAATTTCCACTGTATTCATAAAGTTATTAAGTCGTCCTTGTTTTGAACATATGATATATGTCATTGAATATGTGATTCGATTGTGGAACTATATATTCATGTTGTTCATACTAAATTGTCCTTGGTCATTAAGGTTGTGCTGGACACACACCCTAGCCTAATGTGAGTGTTGGCTGATGACACGGTTCCACTTTTCATAGGCATGGTGATGCCATTCCAACGTTCACAGACTTGGCTAAAGAGTTTAGCAAGTCGGACTGACCCATATTGAGATGCAACGAGTATGTCGTCATTTGCATGTCTCAATCAATGTAATCCTTAGACTGGAGGTTGTCGCACAATCTGAGTTGTGGATCACCGAATTAGGTTCTGGCAAACGCTATTTTGTGACAAGGCAGCTATAAAGGCAGAGTTCGGGTCAAATAAGAAGCCAGCTGCGTGATGTGGATAATCAAGATGGGATTTTGCCCCTCCGAATGGAGAGATATTCTCTGGGCCCTCTCGAGTGATATGATTCAGGAAGCATGGCCATACGCGACTCAGTTAAGTGTTAACTTTTTCTATTGACTAAAGAGTTAGTCAGATGAATCACATATCACGGACCGAGAAGAGAGTTGAGCTATTTAAGGGATGATGATAAATCGCCTATAGCTCGACAAGGTATATCGTGAGGGAAAAGGGACTAAGATGAATATCACATTGAAAGGTATGTCGTCATGAATCAATGATACTTGGGAGTCGGCACATTCAGCTAGGAGCCGCTACCGATTGATCGATTAAGAGTCGGACTCCAATCGTGTCCAAGTTGCCATGAGCCTGCAGGGTCGCACACTTAAGAGCGGGAGCGATGTATTGGTCGGGTTGGACCCGAACCGGAAATGGACTATGTTTGTGAGTCGGACTCACAGAGGGAATGGGCCACAAGTGTTGTGAAGCCCACTACCATTCGCTATATAAAGAGGGGCGCAGGTTGCCCAGCGGGCACGTTTTAGTCCACTCCCATGCGTTGGGAACCCTAGACCCACTCATACCAGCCGTCGCACCGGACCTAGCAGTCCACCGTCGGAGCTCCTCCTCGTACATGTGGATACCGGCAGAGGTGTTGTACGTTCATCACTTCGACGTTCGTGGGATCGGATCGGCTGGATCGGATCGTGGGACTGCACTGCCCCGACGCGCTTCATCGATAATCCGCAACCGCGTGTCAAGTGGTAATACTCGTGGCCTTCTACCTCGGCTAGATCTTGGATGCACCGCGTAGAAAAGTTTTCGTTTATCTTTACGCGTTCCAACAGTGGATGGACCGCCGGCTTCGCCCTGTCGTAGCGCCTTAGATGTCATTACGAGTTTCACAACGCCGGTAGATATCGTATCTATGCATAACTTGTTTTTGCAGGAAGTTGTGAATGGTATGGCTTATGTGCATGTGATGTGTGTAATCCATACATGATCTGCGTATCATGTTTTTGTCAGCCGGCTGGAGCCTAGGTGTTGTCATTTTATTGTATACCGACATGCCTGTCGGATTCTCTATGTAAATTTTAATTTACTAGCTAGTGTTAGCTTGTTGGAGAACCCGGATGACATGCAAGTCGATGTACAAGTAGGCTACATGGAGTAAGATGGCACGTGACAAGAGTTGGCACGAGTCGACTTACAAGATTAATGGAGATGGAGATCACCATGAAGAGAGCCATACCATTTCACATTATAATTGCTTTATTTGTGTTATTGTTATGGCTCTGTTTACCTCTATTTAGATAGTTGGTAGATTATTTAATCCCTCAAAGAAGGTCTAGTCAGTCGCCCCGCCAGTGCTGCACCATCACAAGTCGGACATTCTTGGTAGTGGGCTCATAAAATTAAGGTGCTACCAATTCTTTCCGATTAGGTGGGTTTGAGTCAGACTCTTACAAGCAGAAGCACTTGGTAAGCTAGACGAGTCCATCACAACGGTTGTGGGGCTCGGTAGGCTGGGAGCCAGGGCATGTGATGTCACCCAAATAACAGGAGTCGTATTGGATACGATTGGCAAGGTGTTGCCTACCTAGATCACTTGACGGCTAGCGGTGATGCTAAAGCTCACTAGTCGGCTTTCTTATTTAGGATCTTGAATCACTTAGAAACCATCGGTGGGGTGTTGGTTCTAGTGGGAGCATAAGTATTAAAGCGTTTAATATGCCTGCTCTTTTATGAATACATGTCTTAAGTGTTTTGCATATTTTCTGTTGTAGATCAATGGCACCTAGCAACCTTCCTCAGTTGTCCGCTTTTGCGTTGAGGTCAATCCTAGAGAAAGATAAGCTAAATGGAACTAATTTCACCAGCTGGTATCGTAATCTGAGGATAGTCCTCAAGCATGACAAGAAAAAACATGTTATAAAAACTGAAAGTAAAGTATGGGCACCTAGAAGGGGGGGGGTGAATAGGTGCTACGACCAATTTTAATTTTTCTTAAGATTTAGGCTTGACAAGAAGGTAAATTCTCTAGATAGTGCAACTAGTGGTGAATTACCTATATGACAAGGCAACCAATTAATGCAACTAGTACAACAATAAATGCAACAAGTACGAGTAATTAAAGAGAGAGGAACGAGGTAACCGATGGAAGCACATGGAGACACGATGTAATCCCGAGTTCCTCCTTGTTAAGGGAGCACGTCTCGTTGGAGCGGTGTGAGCTCGCCATGAAGGCCTACTCAACGCAACAAAGGCCTCACCCTATTCTCCAATGAACTCCGCCACAAAGGCCTAGTTCACCTTCCACTATTGAACCCCTTTGAGGCGGGGATCGAATCCTTTACAAACAACTTGGGGCACACACCCACAACCAAATTGGGGTCTCCCAAATCTTCTTGAATCACCAACAAGTATCAAGATGCCTAGGTTTCTCCACAAGAGGAAACCCTAGGCAAGATCCCTCAAGCTAGAGAGGGGGACATGAAGAACGGCTCGGTAAAGATGTAGATCGGGGCCTTCTCCTTCAATCCTCCAAAGATCTTCAAGATTGGGTGGAGGGATTGGGAGTAATGAGAGATTTGATGAGTTCTTAAATGCTCATAAATGCTAAGGGGAAGAACTAGATCTTGGGAAGAAGAGGGGTATTTATACCCGTCCTCACAACTAGTCGTTGTGCAGGAAAAAGGGGACCGGAATATCCGGTCCAAGTTTGGACCGGATTATCCGGTCTGCTTTCTTCACGAAATCCTGCAGACCTGAACCGGATTATCCGGCTGCCCCGGAATAATCCGGTTCAAATAATCCGGCTCACTGCTGTGAGCAAATCTTCCAGTCCTTAGCCATTTTCGCACAACTTCATCAGCAACCGGAATATCCGGCTCGAGATGAAAAATCCGGATCAAATAATCCGGCTCATCTCTGTATGGAAACTGGTCCAGATTTTTCCAGACCGGAATATCCGGCTCCTCCGAATAATCCGGTTCCAAATAATCCGGCTCACCTCTGTGAGCAAACTGGACCAGAATTCCCAAAACCGGAATATCCGGCTCCTCCGAATAATCCGCCTCCAAATAATCCGGTTGGGTTCTGTCCCAAAACTCTCAGGCCAAACTTCACGGAGTTTTCGGTGATCGATGTTGATGTTAAGTATAACACGTGCACGCTTAACACCTTGATAAATAATGTACTTAGTATTGTTAACGAACACACAAAACAATGGGAAAACAAAATGCACTTTCAATCTCCCCTTTTTTGGTGTTAGATAGCAATACTAAGATTTGCAATAAAACCTTGACAAGAACATGTTTGAAACAAAATGGAAAGGTCTCCCCCAATCTCTATGCATATCTTTTGTTTGCCTCAAATGCAAATAGATGCAATGATGTATGGGGAGTAATTTCCAACAAGTAGCAAACATGCCAAAGTAACAAAAACATCAATATGTTGAGAATAAGATAGAAGTATACCTTGTGCGAAGATAATATATCCAAGAATAACCAAGCACAACAATAGATAATGTCCTCATCATATAAGATAGATAACCATATAGCCACTAACATAGATAATCCATGATAATATCCAACATAGTCTCACACACAATAGCACACATAGTTTTAACGAGACAATAAACGGACAAGGTTCACGAAAACGAAGAAACTAAATAAACACAAGCTCTCAAGAAATGATAAAAGCATACGCTTGTGCCCGAACCCATGCAAATCCCGTAGTCTAGTAGCTACCTCTCCCCCTTTGGCATCGAGACACCAAAAAGGAGGGAAATAACTAATCTAACGTCCCAAATACGGTCTAAGCATCAGACTCGCCACCAGACTCATGCTCATCATTAGAAGCCTCGTCCTCATCCTCCTCCTCATCATCATAAGCAGCTCCAGAAGTAGACGCCTGAGAAGCCTGGAGAGCTGCCTGAATGCTCTCCCAAGGAGTGCTATCCTCAGCAGACCAAGCAGTGTAGGACTGAGCAGTAAGAGGAGTAGGCAGATCACCAGTAGCACCACTCACGTGGTGAAGAATCTGACGCTGGGTGCTCTCTAAGGCAGTGTCTCTGCAATAGGCCATGTACTGCTCCTTGTGGATATCCACCTTCATGCAGAGCACATTGCGCTGAAACCAGGAAAGCTTCCTGACATGGCGCATAGTGCTAGAACCAGGAGTGGACGCAGGCTGAGAACCAGTACTGGGCCTCCCATAGAGGAACCACCCTCAAAAGGAGCATCCTGAGTAGTAGAAGCAGCAGTCTTCTTCTTCCTCTTGATATACAGCTTCTTGACCTTGTGCTCAACCATAGGTAACTCGGTGTACTCCTTCTACATCTCATGCTTGATGAGCATCATGATATATGGACCATAAGGAATGGTGTTTCCACCAATCATAGCAGTGTACAACTCGTGATAAATGATGTCCATAACATCCACAGTATAAGAAGCAGAGGATCCTCATCCTCCATGCACTCCTTAGCCAGAATCAGAAGGTTGCATAAAGGAGTGGTGAGAGCATCATTGTTACCTCCACTTAGCACAAGGAAAGATCTGAAGATGCGCACCAGCTGATCATAAAGAGGAAGAAGTCCCTCATTGCCTCCAATAGTGAATCCAGGAGCATATAACTCAGCCATGGCCACCTCCTTCCTAGGCCTATCAACATCATGGACACGGCGACCAACAGGAGGGTTACCACTGTAAGTGTACCCAAGGAGACGTGCAAACCTGGTGAAGGAAACCTCACAAGCAGTGGACTCAGACATCCACTTGAGACAGCATATCCGATCCTTACTGAACACCAAAGTGGACATAAACTGCATGACGAGCTGGGTGTTGTAGTTGCACTGGGTCTCCATGAGCTTCACAAGCCCAAACCGCTCAACAATACTCGCGGCATCAGCAAACTCCTCTTTTTCCTTGAGAGAAGCAAAGTCAAAGGGCTGCATCATACGGACAGGGTGACGGAAGTCACAATAGATATCAGCATAAATGTATGACTGCTCCAAGTTCCAGAACCAAGGATCAATATTAGCAATACGAGGAGTGAGGTAGACATCCTCCTGCCTGAGCACAGTGAAATCCGGGACAGAGATATCGGTCTTATAGTTGGGCCGAGCGTTCCTCTTGGACTTGGTGGAAACCTGCTTGGCGCGCTTAGAAGCACGCCTGTCAGAACCACCACCTGTGAAACATGACAATAGAAGGATAGCAAAAGATGAGTGCACAAGTGTCAAACAACGGATGAAACATGCATAAAAACAATAGAGGAGATTCCAGGAATTAATCTAAGTAGAAATCTAGCAAGGATTAATTTTGGGCTGTTCTCAAACAGTACTGCACATAGCCGGATATTCCGGTTCAAAACTGAACCGGATATTCCGGTGACCCGGATATTCCGGTTCAGTCGTGGACCGGATATTCCGGTAATGCCAAAACAACACAAAATCAATCTAGATCTAGACTTCAAAAGTAGATCGGTGACATGTGAATCTAATCTATTGTATCTAGCATGCAAAGGGACCTCTAAGGAACAATTTCTACCAAGCAATGTCAACAAAAACACAAATCCATTGAGTGGTATGGTTATGGCACCAAGATTCAACGAGATTGAACATTACCGGAGTCCATGGAGGAAGATGCTTGGATGAAAACGTTCCTAAGGACGAGGGGAACGAGATCTGGGCCAAAGCTTGAAGATCCCGCGGAGGAAACAACCCGGGGGGCCAAGAATCAGAGTGGCGGCGTTTTGGGGTGGAGGGGAGCAGATGGGGAAAAGGGCACGAACTGCCTCCTCCCCGTCGGGCTCCACTTATTGTGATTTTCGCCGAACCGGATATTCCGGTTCAAACTTGAACCAGATATTCCGATACACCCGGATATTCTGGTCCAAAACTGGACCGAAAATTCCGGCTGCCTTCTGATCCGAAATTTCCTCGTTTCGATGGAAATACACAAGTGCTAGAGAAAGATGGCTTTTTGATAGAATGTCTTAGGATAGAAACATCAAAGTGAAAATAGTACTTATCCCTCTCAAGAGTAAGAATCAAACCAACAAAAGACCAATTGAGTGAGATTTTCCTATGAAAGAGCACTTAGAAGGGATAACTCAAGAAATGCAAAGAAATGTCAAGTAAAACCCAACTAAGATCCAACTCTTCGAGACGAAGAGGTTGGTGCCCTAGGCCACCATGTAAGAGATCATGGTATGCAACAACGAAGATGTATCTTGGGTGCATTGCCAATTCTCGACATTGAAGCTCACAATTCAACATTAGAAAAAGAGAGATCACAAAGAATTTTTGCTTTGGGCATAATGGGGGAGGGAGAACCCAATGTGTTAGGATAACACTCCCCCTATGTCTAGGCCTACATCTAAACTCGAACACGTTTCATCTATAGGAGTGTGTGCAAGATCTTCAAGTCAAACTCCTTGAATCAATCACATTTAGTTCATTCCTCAAGAACAAGAATCTTGCATCATCAAGTGGCTTCGTGAAAATATCCGCGAGATTGTCCTTGGTGGGCACATAAGATAGTGCAATATCTCCTCTTGCCACATGATCACGGATGAAGTGGTGGCGAATCTCAATGTGCTTCGTTCTTGTATGTTGCACCGGATTGTATGCAATCTTGATGGCACTTTAATTGTCACACAAAAGAGGCACTTTATCCAAATGAACACCATATTCCTTGAGAGTTTGCCTCATCCATAACAAATGAGTGCATGCACTAGCGGCGGCAACATACTCGGCTTTGGCGGTGGAAAGAGGTATGCAATTTTGCTTCTTGGAGGACCAACTTACAAGGGACCTAACAAGAAATTGGCAAGCCCCAGAAGTTGACTTCCTATCATCTTGATCACCCGCCCAATCGGAATCCGTATAGCCATTGAGAGAAAATTGTGCCCCCTTTGGGTACCACAAACCAAATCTTGGGGTATGAACTAAATAACGAAAGATCCTATGAACCGCCACTAAGTGGCAATCATTAGGAGCCGCTTGGTACCTTGCACACACACCTACACTCAAAACGATATCGGGTCTAGATGCACAAAGATAGAGTAAAGAACCAATCATAGAACGATAAAGTTTTTGATCCACATCCTTACTTTTGGATTGCGTGATAGGTGGCACTTGACTTGCATAGGAGTGGTTTTGATCTTTGCATCTTGGAAGTTAAACCTCTTGATCATGTCTTGGGTATACTTGGCTTGAGAGATGAAAGTCCCACGGGCCAATTGCTTGATCTCAAAGCCAAGGAAGAATTTAAGCTCACCCATCATAGACATCTCGAACCTGTCAGTCATAAGCTTAGAGAACTCATTATTGAAAGCTTGGTTAGTTGAGCCAAAGATAATATCGTACACATAGAGTTGGCATATGAAGAGCTCTCATTTTACTCTCTTGGTGAAGAGAGTGGGATCGATCTTCCCAACTTCGAAACCACGGTCATCTAACAATTCTCTAAGGTGCTCGTACCAAGCACGGGGTGCTTGTTTGAGACCATAGAGAGCCTTGTCAAGTTTGTAGACATGGTTAGGAAAGTTGAGATTCTCGAACCCGGGAGGTTGCTTCACATATACCTCCTCTTTTAGTGGACCATTTAAGAAATCACTTTTCACATCCATTTGTTGCAACTTGAAATTGTGAGAAGAAGCATAAGCAAGGAGGATACGAATTGACTCAAGACGAGCCACGGGTGCATACGTTTCATCAAAGTCGATGCCTTCAACTTGAGTGTAGCCTTGAGAAACCAAGCGAGCCTTGTTCCTTATGACAATTGTCGTGGATAATCACGACAGATGTTACCAGGGGTAACTGATCTTGGGGCAAGTCGACACAGGCGTTCGGGAGAGGGTTTAGCTCAAGGGAAGACATGGTACAATTTGATCTGACAGCCGGCAATCGAAGTCGCCGGATCTCTATTCTCGATACAATAACTCGATTAGGGTTTACACTGGATACTTGATACCACACGATATTGCCAGGGTTCTTAGATCTCTGTCTCTCTCTAAACTATACCTGAGGGTCGGTTTATAAAGCACCCGTACCCCCTAACTTATTCGGCAAGGCATGTTCCGGGTCCTACATGAACACGGCGCACTAACCATAACTTTCCTTTACAATGGCCCATAACCCAGGCCGTTAAGCCCACAAGTTTGGGCCTCCACAAGCTTCTTTATTCTTAGCCGAATCCTGCACGCCATCCTTCGGGCCGGGTTATTTCCTCAGAGCTTGGCATACCGGGTTAGCACCCCCTGTCAGTAGTCCCCAGAATAGCCTGGGCTTCATGGATCTCCTTGAAGCGCTTGCTATTCCCTGCAAAGATATAGATCATACGGGCGTATGAAAACCGGGTTAAGATATTTTGATATCCGGCTAGGCCTCACTCCATGGTGGCCATGTGATAACCCGGATTTGGCCTCCAGACATTTAGATTCAAATTCCCAGGTCCAGACTACCACGAAAATGCCAAGATCTCATGCTCGATAATCAGTCCCGTCATTACGGGGCAAATCCTTTCCTTCTTCTGTCCCAATACCTCGCTCAATACTCAACGCATATCCCGCAAGATCTTTGCTGATAACCTTTACCCCGCGGTTTCCGGCTACTGGCCGTTAGGATAGGCTCACCCTTGCCTTATAAATAGTACTTAATGGGCAACCCTAAGCCTCTCACCACGCCACAACTTCCCCTCTTCTTCCTTGCTCCCAACACCCTCGCGACACCATCGTGAGGAGCTCGCACAGGTCACCAACGCAAGCTCACCAGCGACCGCGCCCGCCCTTGAATCGCCTTACGCCACCGTCAAGTGTCATCGTTGCTCCTCCGTTACTCTCATTCGAGCCACGCCGCCCGTCGCCATCGTATTAGACTCCAATCTCCCCGGTAAGCTCCTCGCAACCAGTCAATCAATCCTCACAACTTTCAATTTACCCAAGATCGGATCTAGGTCAACCCGCAAGTCATTTGTCCGATTGCACCAAACTATATCGACTCGAGGCTTGCCAACTCCTTTAATCATCTGCCCTATAGTCACAAATGATCCTCCAACCCTCATTGATTACCAATTTTACTTAAAAATCATCCGCAAGCATTTCCATCTAGATCCGTTCCTCCTCAATTTTCCGCCTATTGCATTAACACCCGGAAAAACCCTCCTTTTCCAGCCATTTCATTTGCGATATAAATATGGGCAACCATCCGTCATCCCCGAATACCTTTCCCTATGTAAGTGACCAACAATTTCACAAGTGTGCTCAACACCCGGACAGTTCTCGACTTCGCACCTTCTTGATACTTTTATATTCGGATGCCTCAGTATTCCCGGGTCTTATTTCACACGCCTCTTCTCTTTATGTTTTGCAGGCTGGCCCCATGGCTCCCAAGCGACAAGGGAAACAGCCGGCTCCGACAAGGACCACCCAAACCATATCTGCCAACTGGGGGCGTTCCACAACCACCAAAGCCAAATTGGACGAGCTAGCCGAATTAGGAACCCTCCCTTCTCAAAGAGACATCCACTGGGCCCGGGTAATGAGACTCGTCCCACCCCCGAAGAAAACGAGGTAATCTGCTTCGTTGACCACGTGACCCGGGGATTTCGTCCTCCGGGTCATCCTTTCTTTAGGGAGGTCTTAGATCATTATGGACTCCGGGTGTTTGACATAGGGCCTAACTCCATGTTAAACATTACCCACTTCATTGTTCTATCTGAGTCGTACTTGTGCATGCCACCGAGTCTGACCCTTTTCATTGAGTTATTCCAGTGCAAGCCGTGCCGCGAAAGCGGCGACGGAGCGCTTCTCACTTGCGGCGGGGTATCTATCCAACGCCGTAAGAATTCTCTGATGCCAACCCTCAACCTGCACTCCCACGTTAAACATTGGCAGCTATCCTTCTTTTACTGCCACGATACCTCCCCCGACAGCGAAAAGAAGCTGCCGGGTTACTCAGAGGCCCCCCTCAAGCTCTCCGAGTCTTTCAATGCCTTCGCATCAGACTCAGACAGGGAGGCAATCCTTCCTTCGCTAGCCAAGATAGCCATTCTCTCAGCCCAGGGCCTCCTAGGGCTCAATTTAATAAAAACTTGGGTCGATTTCCGAATCCAACCTAATTCCGTTCGCGCCAAATTGATGTGCGAGTACTCGGGGCACACCACAGACGCGCTCCGCTACTCCACCAAGAGCTTTGCGACCGGTGATACTATAAAGACTATCAAGGGCTTCTTGGCGGAGAAGCTGGAGGCGGTAAAGGTATCGCCGGTTACCTCCGTTTACCCTGGAAAATCCAGCTCCAGCGGTAATACCCGGCGCTCATAGCTTGTTTCCGCATTTCAACTCGATACTGCTTCTAAGCCTTTAATCTTATCTTTTTACCTCAGGCTGATGACCCTTTCTGGAGAGTTGAACCACTCCCCCCCTCCAGAGACCCGGAAGAGGAGGACGAGGCGACTAACGATAGTGAAGGTATTCACTCAGGATCTGCATATTTTCACTTGCATTACTTTCTTCTCGTTTGTCTTTTTTCCAATGAATGCACACCCGGTTCGCAGGGCTAGAGGACGAGGGTGGAAACAATGAAGACGACCCGGAGAGAACCGAGTCTGACCCAGAGGCAACAGTCGGGGCCAAGAGGAAAGGCAGGGGGACAGTGTCCAAGGTTCCTTTTTCCTCATTATCCTCTGAACCTTACTCCTTTGACGTCATGCGACGACTTAACCATCAATTATCAAATTCATCATGCTTGAAGGATTCCCTCCCAGCCAAGCGCAGGGTAACTCGGAGCTCCCCGGGTGAAGATCCACTTAACCCGGGCATTTCCGCCCCCTCGGTCCCTCGTGGCAGTGCTCCTCCATCTCGCTCTTCCAACTCTCCTCAGCGCCACCCTTCTCCTAACCACCCACGTGCCGGGCAATTCCGGGTTCCATTAGTGGTCCCTGCGAATACCTCGTCTACTTCAAGTGGCGAGCTCCCATCGGATTACACCGTAAATGCCGGGTAAGTTTTTACCTTACTACTTCTTTTTACCTCTAGCGAACTTTCATCCGAGCCGCCGTCATCATTAATAACTGCCTTTTTTCATCTTTCTTTCAGCGCTCAGGTCACCGTCAGTGACCCGGAAAACACAGAAACGGATAACCTCCAGGTGGAGAAGCCGACTGACGACACAGACGCCGCAACTGGTGGTGATGCGGCCACTAACCGGGAACAAGGCCCTCTGAACAATCCACTTTCCCAAACCGTCGGATCTCCTTCCTTATCGGAACCAGTAGACGAAGAGATAGAAATTCTAGATACAAGGATGAGCCCTCCTAACCCGGACACTCAGACTGTCCGGGTCTCCACTCCAAACGCAAGGGGAACCCCCCTACCAGATGATCAAGCTGCCGGTTCTTCCGGGACTCGCTCCGAGGAGTTAACTTTTGCCCAGATGCTAGAGACCCTGCGCGCCTTAAGGGCTAACGAGGAAAATATCTTGGGGTCTTTGATAACCAAACACGAGGTAAGTTTGATTAATGTTGCTTGTACCTTTGTCCAGTCCCCAAGTTCCGAGGGAGTTCATTCATGACTTGCTCGGTACTTTTATTATACCAATGACTGATAACTGTGCTCTTCTACCTGACTAATGCTTTTTTAACATCCATGCAGTCTTACGTGACTCAATACGAGGAGAAACTTGCGGACGCCGCCAAGCTCGTTGAAAAGGAGATATCTTTACGTGAAGCAGCCGAGGCTGAAGCCAGGAGGAACAGGCAATTGATGAAGAAGTACCGAAGAAGGGCTCACCAAGCCGAAGATGACCTGACAAGCCTTTCCGTCGAAATATCTGACACCTATCGTTCTTTGCTTGGTATGCCTCCTTCTCCGGTTTTATCCTTTTGACAAACAGCAAAAGTTGTCCGACTTATATCTTCATTTTGCTTCAGGCCCGGACGAAGCCATACCGGATGAAGATGACATTGCCAAGCTGAAAACCATAAAGAGTGCTATCCGGCAGCTATGTGCCGGGACCAGATGGATCCTTGACGAGTTACGGTGTCCGGGTAGAGGACATGTTGACCTGAAGAGGCTGTTGGACGCCCTATCCACTATTCCCGAGTGGATTCGGCACTGGAAGCGCTCATCTTGCCGGGTTGGAGTGACCCGGGGGCTTGCGCTTGCGAAAGCTTATCTCCCCAAGCTCGAGTTAGCGAAGCTTATGAGCGGCTTCCCAGAGTTCAAGCTTGACGGATCCAAGTGTTCAGTAAAGGATTTCCAGGCCGTCCAGAAGGAGGTCCGTTACCCGGCCAGCGTAATTGCTGATGAACTGGATGTTAACATACTTGTTCCAGCATATGATTCTGCCGATAAAGCAATTAAGTCGGATCTTCCTGAGCCTTATGACATGCTGGCTCGGTGGAAGGAGGAAGCTGCTGCGATAAGGGCGGAGGCTGCCAAGAAACAAGCTGAAGCCGGCTCTGCTCCTGCTGCCTCAACATCAGTCGTTCCGCCCCCTGCAGGTGCTGGCGCCGCCGATCCGGGTGTTGCTGCTACCACCAATGATGGCAAGGGTAAGGCCAAGATGGGCGCCGAGTGATATATGGTTTCCGATGCCTCTTCTTAAGCGTCAGTCGGTCGACATACGTTTTGAAACAGTCATTTTTTAGGCGGTGCGCCTGCGCACCTTTGATATTTTTTCACCAGTATTTTGTAATGCACACTAAGGCCTTGATATACTCGATGCCTGTTCCGACCTTTGTAAGTTTGAGCTCATCTGTTCTCGATATCTGGTTTTATTTATTGCTCCTTTTGTGAAAACTCAATTTCCGGGTCTCATGGGTATTGACAAGCGGATTTTGCTTCGAAGTCCCCAAGTCCCCAAGACTCGGATATTTGGATTTTTTGCAACTATACAAGTAAGCCAGTTCTTTTCAAGATTTCAAGCTACCGGGCCCGGATTGCCGAGCCTAGGACACTTGATCTTGAAAAGGCAACAAAATGCTTATTGCTATTTTCACAAAGATCCATGAGTTGTTTCACATCGGTTTTGAAGTTATGCTTAATAGTCATTGAGTTTCCAGCTATTCAGCCTTGTACTCTGCATAACTTGTAGATGACCCTTTTGACTGTCTTGTACTGTAAGCCGGCTTTCGCGTGGATACCATGTTGTTACATCAATACGAAGACGTAGCCAGCCAATTCCCGTCGGTTTTCATGACTAACTGCCATCGTAAGCGAACAAATCATGCCATTTTAATGCGAGTCACATCGAGCTTAAGTAAGAGTAGCCAAGAAATTTGGACTTCTTTGTCCGGTTATAAGATTGTAGCCGTACTCGTTTGCGAGTAATCGGCCCTTATAACTCATAGGCATCATGGCCGGGTCTTTGAGTTTGTAACTGTGCTATTTAAGCGACCAGCCCCCAAGACCTAGATATACGCATCGTACTGAGAATACATAACCTGATAACAACCATCTCTTTTCTTGATAACCATCTCTTTACTTGATATGAAAAACTGATAACAACCATCTCTTTTCTTGATAACCATCTCTTTACTTGATATGAAAAATGTAGGTCAGCAAGCCGCCTCATTAAAAACCCGTCCAGTCCCCAAAGGTGCCCTGGATAGGAAAAGAGTACGTCAGAAAACCTGCTGCCTATTACATCGTGCAATTCCACTTGCCAATATAGTCTTTACTAAGTATAATACGGACGCAGCTGAGCCACGTTCCATGGTCTATCTCTTTCTTGCATAGATGAAGTGGTGTGTGCGGTGTCATTGACTGTAGCCGACTCTTCCCTTGCATCTATCAAATAATATGATCCGTTATGTAGGCTCCGGCTTATGATAAATGGTCCTTCCCATGGTGGTGATAATTTGTGTTTTCCTTCGTTTGACTGTACCAGACGCAGAACCAAGTCTCCTTCCTGGAATACCCGGGTCTTTACACGCCGGCTATGATACCTCCGTAGATCTTGCTGATATATGGCTGATCTTTCCAGGGCTTGTTCTCTTTGTTCTTCTAACATATCTACGGCGTCCTGCCGGGTTTTTTCGTTCTCTACTACTTCGACGTAAGCTGATACTCTGGGCGAATCGTGAATAATATCACTTGGTAACACTGCTTCCGCACCATAGACCATGAAGAAGGGTGTCATCTGAGTGGATCTGTTAGGTGTAGTGTTGATACCCCAAACCACAGAAGGAAGTTCCTCGACCCATGCACCAGCGGCCCTGACACAGGGAACTCGCAATCGTGGTTTTAATCCGCGAAGCAATTCTTGGTTTGCCCTCTCCACTTGTCCATTGGCCTGGGGATGAGCCACCGATGCCACATCGAGCCGGATTCCATTGTTGCCGCAAAATTTCTCCATCTCACCAAGGGACATGTTGGTTCCATTGTCGGTAATTATGCTGTGGGGATACCCAAACCGGTAGATAATCCTTTTCAGGAACTTGACTGCTGTAGCTGCTTCGCAATTAGTAACTGGCATAACCTCAACCCACTTGGTAAACTTATCAATGGCCACCAAAAGATGTGTTTTCTTGCATGGTGACATATGGAAGGGGCCAACCATGTCCATACCCCAGACGGCAAACGGCCAGGTTAACGGGATAGTCCGCAACTCCATAGCCGGCACGTGGGTTTGGCGAGCGTACCTTTGACATCCATCACACCTTGCTACCAATCGCTCCGCATCTGTTAGGGCCGTGAGCCAGAAAAACCCGTGTCGATAAGCTTTAGCCACAAGAGACCTTGTGGACGCATGATGTCCACAGTCGCCTTCATGGATTTCCTTGAGAATCTGTCTGCCTTCTTCCGGCGCCACGCAGCGCAAAAAGACTCCTGCTGCACTTCTTTTGTACAATTCCCCATTGATGATAGAGTACCCCTTTGCTCGCCTCAAAATTTGCCTTGCTAATACCTCCTGTTGTGGTAACTCGCCTCGTGATAGGTAGGCCAAAAACGGTTCTATCCACTCGGGAATAGTACGTACAGTGGCTACGAGCCCTGAATCCGAGTCTTGTTTTGCCAATTCCTCCTCTGACTCGATTTTAACTGATGGTCGCCATAACTCGTCCAGGAAAACGTTAGGTGGAACCGGCTCTCTGCGCGAGCCGAGTCTGGCGAGGGCGTCGGCTGCCTCGTTCTTTCTTCTGTCTATATGCTCCACCTCATACCCGGAAAAACATCCTGCTACCCTATCAACTTCCCTGCGGTATGCCGCCATAGTTGCGTCCTTTCTGTCCCACGTTCCTGACACCTGCTGTACCACAAGGTCCGAGTCTCCGAAGCACCGTATCCTCTTGATGTTCATCTCCTTGGCTACCTTTAAGCCATGCAATAGGGCCTCATACTCGGCCACGTTGTTGGAACAGTCGAAGTGAATTTGTAGCACGTAACTCAATTTGTCCCCTTTGGGTGATGTTAGCACCACCCCAGCTCCTGATCCTTCGTACTGCTTTGATCCGTCGAAGTGCATGACCCATGACTCGGAATTTGGAACCGTTGCAGTCATGCCTGTATGTGTCCAATCGTTAACGAAATCAACTAAAGCTTGAGACTTGATTGCTGACCTGGGTTCGTAGTTGATATGATAATCCCCCATCTCTATCGCCCATTTGGCTATTCTTCCCGTCGCGTCCGAGTTTCTGATGATATCCGACATTGGTATTGAACTAACCACTGTTATCGGATGCTCTTGGAAATACGGCTTCAACTTCCGGCTAGCCATAAAGACCCCGAACACCAGCTTTTGCCAATGCGGATAGCGCTGCTTTGCTTCTGATAATACCTCACTGACATAATAAACCGGCCTCTGAACCGGGTAACCTTTCCCGTCCTCTTTGCGTTCCACGACAACCACTGCGCTAACGGCTCGGGGGCCAGCTGCCACGTATAGCAACATAGGCTCTTTAGGACCCGGCGCCGCTAGTACTGGTGCTTCAGATAATTGCTTCTTTAGTGCTTCAAACGCTTCATCTGCCTCTTCGTCCCATACGAATTTATCCGATTTTCGCAAGAGCCGATACAAGGGTATTGCTTTTTCTCCGAGTCTAGATATGAACCGGCTCAAGGCTGCTACACAGCCCGTGAGCTTTTGAACATGCTTCAAGTTCTCCGGCTTTTTCAAACTCTGGATTGCCTTGATTTTATCTGGATTTGCCTCAATTCCTCTCTCGGAAACTATGAAGCCGAGTAATTTCCCAGCCGGAACTCCGAACACGCACTTCGTTGGATTAAGCTTCATCTGGTACCTCCTCAGGTTTTTGAATGTCTCCTTTAGATCATCGATAAATGTCTCCGCCTTCCTGGTCTTGATGACCACGTCATCCACATAAGCATGGACGTTACGTCCGATTTGGTCCTCAAAGCACTTTTGAATACACCGTTGGTAAGTTGCGCCAGCGTTCTTCAACCCAAATGTCATAGTTTTATAACAAAAGGCCCCAAACGGGGTTATGAATGATGTTTTCTCCCAATCCTCCCTTTTGAGCTTAATCTGATGATACCCGGAATATGCATCCAGGAAGCATAACAGATCGCTTCCAGCTACTGCGTCTATAATCTGATCTATCCTTGGGAGCGCGAACGGATCCTTTGGGCAATGCTTGTTGAGACTAGTGAAGTCAATGCACATCCTCCACTCGTTGGTCTTTTTCATCACCAGAACCGGGTTAGCCAACCAATCCGGGTGAAATACTTCCATGATAAAGCCGGCTGCCAATAGCCGAGCGATCTCTTCGCCTATAGCTTTCCTTCTCTCCTCATTCATTTTCCTCAAACCTTGTTTCACGGGCCTGGACTTGGGATCCACATGCAAACTGTGCTCAGCCAATTCTGTAGGGATACCCGGCATGTCGCTAGGTGTCCAGGCAAACACATCTGCATTCGAGCGAATGAACTCCACGAGCGCTCCCTCCTGCTCTTTTCCCAGGTTAGATCCTATGGTAAACTGCTTAGTAGAATCCCCTTCGACAAAATCTATCTTCTTGGTGTCTTGCGCTGCCTTGAATTTTGCTCTCTCATCCTCAGTATTCGGCTTTTTCAAGGCTGTTCTATCGTCCGGATTTACTTGAGACCGGTAATATTCGAGCTCTTCCTTCCTGCATGCCTGCTCGGCCATAACTGAATCTCCTTCGTCACACTCGGCCGCTATATCCCGGTTCCCATGTATAGTGATGGTCCGTTTAGGACCCGGGATTTTCAGCTGCAAATACACGTAGCACGGCCTAGCCATGAATTGGGCGTAAGCCGGCCTCCCCAACAGCGCGTGGTAAGGACTGCGCAACTTGACCACCTCGAACGTGAGCCACTCCACTCGATAATTATCCGTCAATTCCCCAAAAGCAACTTCCAAGGTGATCCTTCCCTCGGGCTCGCCGAGTGACCCGGTACGATCCCGTGAAAGATTGTTGAACTTTTCTGCAGCTGGGACTCTTTGAGACTCATCCGTAAGAAGGTCTCCCAATAAAGGATATTGATGCTACTTCCACCGTCCATCAGGACCTTCTTCAGCTCGTAACCATTAACCTGTGGAGCAACCACCAACGCCAAGACTCCTGGACGCTCCACCTTTTCCGGATGATCTCTTCTACTCCACGTTATCTCTTGTTCTGCCCATCTAAGATATCCCGGCGCGGCTGATGAAACCGAATTTGCCGCTTGCTTTGATGCCTCTTTGTTCCTGCCAGAAGTCCCTGTAGTATGCACATGATATTGTCCTTTTAAGTTAGTCGTTCGTACCGTGTCGACGAAGATATTGATCCGGCCGATCGTCAATATAAATCCGGACTCGAGGTGATCCGATTCTGGCCCCCAGCCGGGATCGTCCACCAACTTCTCTTCTTCGTGGTCGATGTAGATTTCGCCAATGACAAGATCCTCCATGCCCTTCCGAGCTTCTCCCGTGATGTAGACACCTTTGGACGCAGGCCCCACGGTGGGCGCCAACTGTCGTGGGATAATCACGGCAGATGTTACCAGGGGTAACTGATCTTGGGGCAAGTCGACACAGGCGTTCGGGAGAGGGTTTAGCTCAAGGGAAGACATGGTACAATTTGATCTGACAGCCGGCAATCGAAGTCGCCGGATCTCTATTCTCGATACAATAACTCGATTAGGGTTTACACTGGATACTTGATACCACACGATATTGCCAGGGTTCTTAGATCTCTGTCTCTCTCTAAACTATACCTGAGGGTCGGTTTATAAAGCACCCGTACCCCCTAACTTATTCGGCAAGGCATGTTCCGGGTCCTACATGAACACGGCGCACTAACCATAACTTTCCTTTACAATGGCCCATAACCCAGGCCGTTAAGCCCACAAGTTTGGGCCTCCACAAGCTTCTTTATTCTTAGCCGAATCCTGCACGCCATTCTTCGGGCCGGGTTATGTCACATCCCAATTTTGGAATACATGTTAATACAGTTGTTTTGCTAATTGCTTTACTAATAAACCTTGGTTGTGTTTGTTTGTGGTTGTTTAAGTGCAACCAAACAAACTAATTATATAAACTTGCAAACTTAAAAGGATAGCAAAGCAGTGAACTAAAAATATTCAACATATTGTTCCAATGACTTTGATTTTCTAAAGTAAATATTGATCAAAGAGTTTTCCAAAAACATCTTATGAATCTCATACTTGTTGAATATTATTCCAAGACCCAAATTAAGAAAGATGAAACACTTAATAATTTCCATAAAGGATTATCAGAAAAGGAGGCATTCTTAAATGCTTCACCAAAATATTATCAAAATGTTTTTCCAACCTTGCTAGCTTAAAAACAATATTATTGGAGAGCATTGACTTGCTATCTCTAGTCACATAAATATTTTGGCAAAGCATTGCTAAAGAAAAGCCAAGTGATTTATTAAATAGAAATTCCAATATTTCTAGAAACAGAAAACTAAAACAAGTTACTATTGGAAACTTTCTTGAAAAGATTTGAAATTCATACCATTGCTTCCTTATATCAAATAAGGAACACACACAAGAGGAGACCAAGAATTGAATCCATTAAAGCCCTGAAAACATGAATTTTCTCCACAGCAACATTTGGGATTTTGAACAAGTTTGTTCTACAAACTTTTTCCAAATGCCATGAAATAAATACCACATTCTCTATATCCTAAATAAGGATGAAAAACAAAAGGGCACAAGTTTTTGAATAATTTAAGTTGCCAAAAACCCCTGTTTCCTTGACAGCACCTTTTAGAAATTTGAACAAGTTTGTTCTATGAAGTAACTCAAAATGACTTGAATTTTCTCTCACATAAGTAACACATCAAATAAGGAATGTGTGCCAAAAATTATCATTTTTGGAAGCTCCTAAGTAGGTTAATAAATTCAATGTCCATTTCTGTAAGAATTCAAATTTGAACAACTTTGAATTATCAAGTTTATCTAATTGAGCCAAGTTTCACATATGTTGTGTATCTTAACTAATTAGAATTTTGGGCAAAAGGATTTAAATTTATAACTTTGTTTGACTAGTGAAAACATCTTTTTTCAGTGAAGACAGGGACCTGTTTGTAAAATCGCAGGGACCTAAATAAAATCCCAGTCATCTCCTACCTCTAGCCATGCTGTAGCAAACAGAAGACCTACACCATTGCTTCGAGTGGAAGGAAACGTCGAGGAAAAGAGGCCCCCCATGTGCCCTTGTCTGCTCATGCCCCCTCTCTCTCTTTAAGTACTCGAGCTCCCTCTCTCTCTCTTCAAAAAGAACCCAACCCGAAACCCTAGGTGGAGGTCGCCGTCGATTCGGACGTTCCCGAGCTCGCCGCCGATCTCCGTTGATTCCCTTAGCTCCGCCTCGTCGCGCTGACCCTCCCTGAGGAAGGAATCGAGGCGGAAGGTCGCCTGGTGCCCGCGCCGTCCGATTCCCTTTTCGGGCACGGCGCACTCCGGCGAGCCATTGCCGCCGTCTCGAGTCTCCTCCGCCGTCTCCGTTTGGTCCAGTGCGTTCACGGTGAGGATGTGGTACTCCCCGTCGCCTTTTCCCCCTCCCTCGCCCACGGATTCGACGCCGTGCCGTGTCGCCGTCCGGCCGCCGCGTGCGCGCCGTCGCCGCTGCTTTCCGGTCCGTCCCGGGAAGCGAGGCTGCTCTCTTTAGCTTCCCCTCGACGAGAGCTTCGAGTGCACATTTTTATTTCGCGATTTGATAGCCGGACTCGCCGGATTGTTGCTCGCCGGAGACCTTTCCCGCCGGCGATGGCGTCATGCCGACGTCGCGCTCGCGTCAGCGCCTTGGCCCGCGCGGGAGAAAGTCAAACTGTCTGGTGGGGCCGCGCTCGCCCGCGTGGCTGCCCCCGTGGCATCCTGGCCCGCGAGTCAGCGACTCGGGCTAGATCCCACGGCGGTAAACGCAGATCTGGCCGGCCCAAATAGTGATCTGGCCCAAGTCTATTCTTTTTCCAATTTTATTTTTACAGAAACTGGTATAGTTACTTTTGGCTCTAAAAGGAAACCAAACAAATGAATTTGACCAAACCAAAAATCACACTTGTACCTCAAGTAATTCTAAACCACCTCCAACTTGTAGATCTACATTTGGATGGATAGATTTGAATTGAAAAATGGTTTGGCAACAGGTACCAGAAACACCAAAATGAGCACCATTTTTATTTTACAACTCAGAATGAAGTGAGGCCAATTGCATTGGAAAGCCCTTGAAATTTCCTAACAGGAGCATTTAACCTCGTTTCCAAATTCATTGTATTTTGCAAATGGCATGCAATTTGGTAAAACACCAGAGAGCACTTTGGTGATTTTTATAAAATTATTAAAAATGAATTTTGGTGCAAACCAAATTGGATGGTCTTTTATATGTTTAGGACTATCCAAACCTAGAAGGGTTTAATTTTTAGAGCATCATAGAAATTTTGGTGGACAGATCTTTAAAATGCTTGTTTCTGCCATTTTGGCATTTTAGCTAATTAATTGTTGTGATTATATTTTTGTGTTGCAATATTGTTTTCTAGCATGTATAAGTTGTGTGAACTTGTTTTCTAAGTATTAATTAACTATTTTAGCATGTTAGAATGTGTGGACTTGAGTGGAGAAGAATTATGATAATTGTTAGTAGCATATGTTTATCTCTAGTGTATAGTTGCATATAATTTTTGAGTGATGAATTGATGTGCTAGCACTTGGATTTTTGATTGGATCCAGTGCCATGTTGGTACTGATTTGGTGTTGTTATCACCTCTGATAGATTGCATTTGAGTTGGTATAAAATCATGAGTAGCTTAATCATTACTATGAAAATGTTATGGAAAAATTCCCTCATGTGTGGAATTTTTACATAATCATTTGTGGTTGTGTAGCCACATGTTTTTGTGTTGTATTCATAGGACCAGTAGCATTTTTATTATGTTGTTATGAGTACTTGACCCCTAAAGTTTTCACATGTGTGAAAACAATAGCATGAGTATCATTACCTTGCTTGTTTTAAGCACCCTATTATTTTCTGCTATTATTGTTATTTGCACTAGGTGCTAGTTTAGGTTTTTGCTAATTGTTGTCAAGTGTGACCAGAGGCTTTGTGACCTCTTAATGTTTTGATATGCTAGTGGAACACCCACTGGTTTCATTGCATTTTTGGTGAAAACATTATTTCCCCAAACTAGATGCATTTCTTTTATATAGTTTCATAACTATTGAGTGCCTAGTATTTTTGCTTTGGGAATTTTTGTGCTAAACAAAAATGGGTATGCTTCTGTTTGTAAGTGGTTGTAATCATGTGTGGCTTGCTAGGAAAGATACATTCTTGAAGGGTTGTTTGATTCCTCTAGTAATGCCCTTTTTATTACTACTAGTATGTAGGAGTTGCCCTGCAAATTGATGTCTTGTTTTATCAAATGGGATATTTTTGTTATAGCAAGTATAGATGTTTTTCACTCCTGTTTTTATGACATGGACCCTCTGGTTGTATTTCAATTACATGATTGAAATGCATCCATTAATTATTCATGTGTGAGTAGTACTAGTTTCCTTAGCAGTTTTTGTATTGAATTATTTTTCCTACCAACTTGTGTTTGGTAGATATTTATGTAGCCTTGCATAAGGACATGTTTTCATTCCCATTATGATAACATGGTTCCTTGTTTGCATTTTAGTATTTTACTTGTTATGCATGTTTTCATAGCAAACCCTTAGTAGAAGCATGACTATAGGATTCCTCCTTTTTAGTCATTATTTCTATTATTCTCACTATGAGAAATTGTGTGTTTTGTGATGAGTCTATTACTTTGTTACATTTGTGTAGGCTCACTGATTTGTAAAAGTAACTTTTACAAATCATGTGTCTTATTTATTCTTGATGTGAATTTAGACTTAGTAAGATAGCTACCTTTTTCTTTTTGTGGTTTGGTTGATAGACCCATAGCCATCATTATTTTTGTGCATGTTTTTATACACTTTTAGTAGTCTCACCCTTGTGAAACTAAGTGTATTTTGGGCTTATTAATATCTTGGTATGAGAGTGGCACACCCACTGAATCCATGATATTAAGGTTGTGAGATATGTTCCTCCAACCATAAGCTGTCTTATTAAATGGCATTTTCTGTCAAGTAGGTTTGTTTGATTGTTTGCCTCAATAAATAATTGTGTGATTGATTATTTTAGTTTCCTTGCTGTATGTATGGTTATGCATTGTTGCTTGCCTTGATTGGTTCTGAATGTGTGTCCTTTATTCCTTTTACGACGTTAGAAAACGAAGAGGAAGGAAGTGTCGTGAAGATCTGTTTCAAGTTCCAGTCACTCCAAAACCAGGGACACAAGAGATACCAGGCAAGCCATCCTGATTGCTTGCTGATACAATACTTACCATTATCTATCATGCATGTTTTACCTCTGAAGTTTTACAAAAAACTTGATTATCAAAACTATTTTTGATGTGGAATTTACTACTATACTATATTATAGGTTACTATCATGCCAGTAGTTAAACTTGGTAATACCAAGCCCATAAGCCACCATATGGTATTTATTACCATCAAATATACTAGTCCCTAAGTGGACACCCTAAAATTGTGATTCTACAAAACAAAGGCTTTACGGAAAAAACCGGAGAAAAGGCGGATCCTTGTTCTCCGGAGGAATGTGGAAGTGGTCATTTTGAGAAAGTGGTGTTTTCAAAAATGACACATAACCTAGTCTTCGCTGGACAAACCTTTACCGTACTGCCACTTTACCCCAATATGGGTAGGGGCTTGATTAAAAACTTGTTATGGTTAGTATGTGAGCTATCTCAAAGTGCTATAGAGGATTGGATCCTCCGAACCGAGTGTCGCTAGGAGTGAGCAGACGGGACATCTAAAGTGTGGGATTAATTTTCCCTCCGGATGCAGCAGTTGGGTCTCCTGTTTTGGCGTGTGGGACACGGCTTGCCAGGGGGGGAACCCCAATTGAAGAGATAGTCATGTTCTAGCTTGTACATAGTGGATAGTCAAGATCAGTTATCTGATGTTCTCATAGGTTGGGAACAGTCCATGGGTGTTTCATGGCGGATTCTGGATCTGGTGGAAATGTGTACACCTCTGCAGAGTAAAACTATTTCGAGATACGCGTCCTCGGATATGGACGGTTGAATGGCCATGTAGCTAGCATTGTGTCAATGTTTTCAAAAAGGAAGTTTTTGAAAGGAATTTTTGGAAAGGATGTATTGAACTTGGGAAGTTCGGAAAGGAATGGAAACTTATACCGTGGAGGTATCGTGGATGATGAAAAGCCAGATGATGTTTATACAAACAAAATGTTTTGCAAAGAAAACCTTTTCTACTCTAAGCAAGAATTCTGAAACTGATTCCAAGAAGTTTGCAAAGAGAAAATATTCCTTAACAAAGTTTTAAAAACTCTTGTACATGTGATATCTACAAGAGAAATAAAACTATATTATTTTCTTCTGAAGTATCTTCTCCAACGAAGACAGATTAAACTGACTGCAACTGTGGTGTCGTCATATATGAACACCATTGGTAGTGAACCCTATTTATAGCCTACCTATTCCACCATATAAGCATATTTGCATGTTGGTAAGTGACATGATGGATGTCTTGCTGAGTACATTCAAATGTACTCATTATGGTTTCGCCCCTGGTATCTACTTATCAGATTTGGAGAAGGAGCCTCCAAAGGATATCTATGAAGAGGAGTACGGAGTTGACGGCTTTGCGAACTAGGATCGTCTCCGGGGTCAGCAGCCTGTAGGTTAATGGACTTGGGCTCAACTACGTTGTGTTTTGTTTGTCTTCCGCTGTGTTGATAAGTTGCCTGCCCCATGTGGCAGTTGCGTTAAGCTTGATCATGTGATCTTTTATGTAATACCTTTATGTATTAGTGTAACGGATGATGTATTTCTGTGTGCCAACTGTGTATGTTGTTCACGACTGATCTTTCTGGGATCGTGAATGTATGCATACGTAGGGTTTCAGACTGCCGGTCTGGGTCCTTACAGAGTTGGTATCAGAGCCATCCTGACCTTAGGAGACCTTAGTTAGCATGGACGTCAGATAGGAAAGAAAAGTATTTTGGAGTAAAAACCTATTTATTATCTACATTATTTTTATCTAAGGGAATTTTAGTATACTTTCCCTCCTTATTATCTTTTCAAAAGATTCCAAGTGCATATCAAGGGCGTCCTTGAACAGTGGTTCGAAGGGCGGGCCTTACAGAGTTTGTATCTCTCTCGGTTAAGAGTCTATTTCTTACTTGTTTGCAACTGCTCCGCTCTGTTTTTGAAACAACTCTCGTCATTGAAGTTTTCTGTCCAGAAAATAGTTGGAGTTTCAAAAACAGATTGTTGCATAAAGTTTTATCAAAACTTTACTTCTATTATCTTGTTTCCATCCAAAAACTTTTATACTTGCCGATGTCCCGAGAAGACCAAAATAATCGCATAGCTCTACAGTGATGATGGTCAGAAGTAGATATAGTTCTTCAACCACTTCTAGGATTTTGGATCAGTCTAGTTTGGAGTAATTTAGCGATAACTCCATGAGTCGTCTCCCCCTACGTAGCTCCAATGGAGCCTTGCTTGTGTGTTTTGGCTTGCTTATGTGTGTCCATAGGACTTTGTGCTGTTGTTTGGTGTAGAATTTGGTTCATCTTCTATATGTTTGTGGGGTGCTCAAAATTTGCAGATTTGTGATTGCCCCGCTCTTGTTTTTGAATCGCCTCGTGTTAAATTTTTGCAAGCAAAAATGTTAGTATAGTATTCAAAAACAAGAATTTGTTGCTTAGACTTATATTTGTTTTCGCTTCGAAATGCCACCCGTCGTGAAACCACCATTAATGAAAGCACCATTGGACCTAATATAGAGGACCATCAAGCCACACGAACTGATAGCATTGCTACCGGTGATGCACTCCAACATATAAAGCTCCAACAACGACAACCTTTAAAGAAGAAAATGCGTAAAGAAAACCAACCCATACTGACCAAAACCTATGTGTTTTGTCTGTTTGCAAAAGACTCTTTTTACCATGATTGGCTAAATGTCGCACCTTTTTATGTTCCTCTTTAAAAGACCAAACAAGAGAAAACCCCTTTTTAAAAAAAAAAGTATATACCTCCCTCCTCTGGAGAAAGGTGCAAAATAAGTCTTCACATGCCATGATGCGCAACCCCCTAAAAAGCTAATCAAAAGAACACGATTAAATATTCGACGTACGATGACGCCAGTCGTATCTTGTCGGACAAACCTTATTTAATAGAAAGCTAACAAGACTAACATGCTTTGTCTAATCTTAGGTTGACACCTAACCAAAGCATGCAAACTACTGACAATTCTTTCTAAACCAAGGAATTAAGTGACTTAAGACACCTTTTAATATAGTTGGTAAAAAGGAGAAGTCACGAGAAAATAAAATGATGACCTATTCGTTTACTAGCCAATACGATATCGGGTGTATCTATTTTGGAAACCAAATCTTAGTAGACGTTGTAAGTACTATGAGATTCGAGATTTAGAAATTAAGTGAACGATGGAATGGATATGATAGATCTAGAAAACAGCAGTTTTCCGGTGTTTGTTTCTTTGTGTGCTCTTGATTGAAATAAATTTGTGTATTATTCAATCTTGCTTCCTAACTTATATGGAGTTGTTAGGACTTGTTATTATGTTGTTCTCTTACAATAAATCTACCCTAGAAAGTGTGTGCATGATTGAAAACTCGAATAAAAATGAAATAACATTTGTTACCTTCTAGTTTATTATTTGGGAGTATTGTGAGAACTAGATCTGGGTATACTTTCTTAGTGGATTTTGTGCTATGTTTTCTTTGAGTCCAGTACCATTTAGGTACTGTTATTTTGATGCTTGTACCTCTATTAGCTTGCATGTCTCTTAATAATAAAGCATGTGTAAGCATTGCTATCAATATGCACTAGTATTGTTTCACTAGATGAAACAGCCTTATATTTTTATCTTGTATGCAAAGTTTTTTTTCATGAGTAATCAGAGGCTTAGTACCTATTTTGCCTTGGTATTAGTAGGCCATAGCCCACAGGTCCCATTGTATTTTGGCTTGAGGATGAAAATCCCCAACCATACACATGTGTGAAAATAGCATGTTTCACTATGTGATTGATTTCTATTTTCCACCATGGAAAATATAATTATTTCTTTTCACTTATGCAAGTGAGAAGTTTATTTCTTATTAGAAAATACTAATATGTTTAGGTGTGATATTTTTGTTAGCATAATATTCCTTAGGGGTATCATGTTAAGAAATGTTTCACTATCGTGTGCTAAAATTAAATTGTTCACAAATAAAATAAATTCCTCTTGATTGGTAGATTGTTTGTGAATAATTTTAAATTGAGTGTATGGATTTTTGAAAAGGTTTAGATAAATTTTCATTAATTTCATAGTACTGGTTGTGTGAATTATACCTTGCTTGTTTGCTAGTAATTGTTTAAGAAAAACATAAATTGCTAGAATTAATTTATGCATGTTTAATAGTTGTATCATGGGATTGTTTTGATGTTTGTGCTTAATAACATGAGTAAGTTTTGTGTACTGTTATTAGGTACATTTATATTCATGACTTTCTTGTTTAAGTTTAAACATCATGATAGCATTGTTTGCTTCTCTAGAGTGAAACTAGTCTCACCACTAGAAAATGGTGATTTTTGCTCTAGTATTACCCTCTTTTTATTTTATGAGTATATGTGTTGATATAGCATGTTTAGGAAGTTATTACTTCTGTTATCATGCCATGAATTATTTAGTTTCATGTTCTATGGTTATAGGATATGATTATCTCTTATAGCATGCTGGTGTAGATTTTTCATACTAGTGTGTTATTTGTGCAGTCCTGTTTTTTTTTATGCCTATGTAATAGGAGTTTTATCTTGTGTAAAGATGGTGTTTTAGAGTACCTTTATGATTGAATTCATTGGTTTTTAGCTACTGGTTGTTTGCTAATTGTTCATGATTGATGGTTTCCAAAACCTCTAATAAACAGTAACCTAGTGAATAAATAATCTATTCATCTGTGGTGTTGTTTGTTTTCTTATTGGATGTTTAAATGTTTTACCTTAGCATGAGTTTATAATTGTGTTATGGTTGTGCTTAAGAGTATCTTATGAAACTAAAACATCCAACTAAAATCATGAACATTTTAAGTGATAGTTGCTTGTGGTGAGTAATATCCACTGCCATGGGTATTGTTCTGTCTGTTTATTTTACCTTAGCAACCTAACCTCTTGCACCCACAAGCTATATTTTTAGCTTATTATATACCTTGTTATGAGAGTGGTACACCACTCCATATGTGTTATGTAATATGTGGGATATAGCTAGGAACTCATGTAAATAATTGACGGTATTTTTCCAGGTAGTTCTGCACTAAAAGGAACTAGTTGGCAGTAGTGACGTTATCAGAAATTTTTAAAATTTGGTGGTTGAGTAAATTGATGGCTAGAGAAATTTTTAAAAGTAAATTTGCTAATTTAGGGATGTACCCCACCTCCCAAGAAAAGTCAAAGGGGGGAAGCACCTGCACTCCAACACTAACATTGTGTTTGTTGGCCCTCCCTTAGTCCTCGCTTGTGAATCTCGGGACGAGATTCTTTTTAAGGGGGGAAGACCTGTCACATCCCAATTTTGGAATGTTAATACAGTTGTTTTGCTAATTGCTTTACTAATAAAACCTTGGTTGTGTTTGTTTGTGGTTGTTTAAGTGCAACCAAACAAACTAATTATATAAACTTGCAAACTTAAAAGGATAGCAAAGCAGTGAACTAAAAATATTCAACATATTGTTCCAATGACTTTGACAATATTTTCTAAAGTAAATATTGATCAAAGAGTTTTCCAAAAACATCTTATGAATCTCATACTTGTTGAATATTATTCCAAGACCCAAATTAAGAAAGATGAAACACTTAATAATTTCCATAAAGGATTATCAGAAAAGGAGGCATTCTTAAATGCTTCACCAAAATATTATCAAAATGTTTTTCCAACCTTGCTAGCTTAAAAACAATATTATTGGAGAGCATTGACTTGCTATCTCTAGTCACATAAATATTTTGGCAAAGCATTGCTAAAGAAAAGCCAAGTGATTTATTAAATAGAAATTCCAATATTTCTAGAAACAGAAAACTAAAACAAGTTACTATTGGAAACTTTCTTGAAAAGATTTGAAATTCATACCATTGCTTCCTTATATCAAATAAGGAACACACACAAGAGGAGACCAAGAATTGAATCCATTAAAGCCCTGAAAACATGAATTTTCTCCACAGCAACATTTGGGATTTTGAACAAGTTTGTTCTACAAACTTTTTCCAAATGCCATGAAATAAATACACATTCTCTATATCCTAAATAAGGATGAAAAACAAAAGGGCACAAGTTTTTGAATAATTTAAGTTGCCAAAAACCCCTGTTTCCTTGACAGCACCTTTTAGAAATTTGAACAAGTTTGTTCTATGAAGTAACTCAAAATGACTTGAATTTTCTCTCACATAAGTAACACATCAAATAAGGAATGTGTGCCAAAAATTATCATTTTTGGAAGCTCCTAAGTAGGTTAATAAATTCAATGTCCATTTCTGTAAGAATTCAAATTTGAACAACTTTGAATTATCAAGTTTATCTAATTGAGCCAAGTTTCACATTGTTGTGTATCTTAACTAATTAGAATTTTGGGCAAAAGGATTTAAATTTATAACTTTGTTTGACTAGTGAAAACATCTTTTTTCAGTGAAGACAGGGACCTGTTTGTAAAATCGCAGGGACCTAAATAAAATCCCAGTCATCTCCTACCTCTAGCCATGCTGTAGCAAACAGAAGACCTACACCATTGCTTCGAGTGGAAGGAAACGTCGAGGAAAAGAGGCCCCCCATGTGCCCTTGTCTGCTCATGCCCCCTCTCTCTCTTTAAGTACTCGAGCTCCCTCTCTCTCTCTTCAAAAAGAACCCAACCGAAACCCTAGGTGGAGGTCGCCGTCGATTCGGACGTTCCCGAGCTCGCCGCCGATCTCCGTTGATTCCCTTAGCTCCGCCTCGTCGCGCTGACCCTCCCTGAGGAAGGAATCGAGGCGGAAGGTCGCCTGGTGCCCGCGCCGTCCGATTCCCTTTTCGGGCACGGCGCACTCCGGCGAGCCATTGCCGCCGTCTCGAGTCTCCTCCGCCGTCTCCGTTTGGTCCAGTGCGTTCACGGTGAGGATGTGGTACTCCCCGTCGCCTTTTCCCCCTCCCTCGCCCACGGATTCGACGCCGTGCCGTGTCGCCGTCCGGCCGCCGCGTGCGCGCCGTCGCCGCTGCTTTCCGGTCCGTCCCGGGAAGCGAGGCTGCTCTCTTTAGCTTCCCCTCGACGAGAGCTTCGAGTGCACATTTTTATTTCGCGATTTGATAGCCGGACTCGCCGGATTGTTGCTCGCCGAGACCTTTCCCGCCGGCGATGGCGTCATGCCGACGTCGCGCTCGCGTCAGCGCCTTGGCCCGCGGGAGAAAGTCAAACTGTCTGGTGGGGCCGCGCTCGCCCGCGTGGCTGCCCCCGTGGCATCCTGGCCCGCGAGTCAGCGACTCGGGCTAGATCCCACGGCGGTAAACGCAGATCTGGCCGGCCCAAATAGTGATCTGGCCCAAGTCTATTCTTTTTCCAATTTTATTTTTACAAACTGGTATAGTTACTTTTGGCTCTAAAAGGAAACCAAACAAATGAATTTGACCAAACCAAAAATCACACTTGTACCTCAAGTAATTCTAAACCACCTCCAACTTGTAGATCTACATTTGGATGGATAGATTTGAATTGAAAAATGGTTTGGCAACAGGTACCAGAAACACCAAAATGAGCACCATTTTTATTTTACAACTCAGAATGAAGTGAGGCCAATTGCATTGGAAAGCCCTTGAAATTTCCTAACAGGAGCATTTAACCTCGTTTCCAAATTCATTGTATTTTGCAAATGGCATGCAATTTGGTAAAACACCAGAGAGCACTTTGGTGATTTTTATAAAATTATTAAAAATGAATTTTGGTGCAAACCAAATTGGATGGTTTTTATATGTTTAGGACTATCCAAACCTAGAAGGGTTTAATTTTTAGAGCATCATAGAAATTTTGGTGGACAGATCTTTAAAATGCTTGTTTCTGCCATTTTGGCATTTTAGCTAATTAATTGTTGTGATTATATTTTTGTGTTGCAATATTGTTTTCTAGCATGTATAAGTTGTGTGAACTTGTTTTCTAAGTATTAATTAACTATTTTAGCATGTTAGAATGTGTGGACTTGAGTGGAGAAGAATTATGATAATTGTTAGTAGCATATGTTTATCTCTAGTGTATAGTTGCATATAATTTTTGAGTGATGAATTGATGTGCTAGCACTTGGATTTTTGATTGGATCCAGTGCCATGTTGGTACTGATTTGGTGTTGTTATCACCTCTGATAGATTGCATTTGAGTTGGTATAAAATCATGAGTAGCTTAATCATTACTATGAAAATGTTATGGAAAAATTCCCTCATGTGTGGAATTTTTATAATCATTTGTGGTTGTGTAGCCACATGTTTTTGTGTTGTATTCATAGGACCAGTAGCATTTTTATTATGTTGTTATGAGTACTTGACCCCTAAAGTTTTCACATGTGTGAAAACAATAGCATGAGTATCATTACCTTGCTTGTTTTAAGCACCCTATTATTTTCTGCTATTATTGTTATTTGCACTAGGTGCTAGTTTAGGTTTTTGCTAATTGTTGTCAAGTGTGACCAGAGGCTTTGTGACCTCTTAATGTTTTGATATGCTAGTGGAACACCACTGGTTTCATTGCATTTTTGGTGAAAACATTATTTCCCCAAACTAGATGCATTTCTTTTATATAGTTTCATAACTATTGAGTGCCTAGTATTTTTGCTTTGGGAATTTTTGTGCTAAACAAAAATGGGTATGCTTCTGTTTGTAAGTGGTTGTAATATGTGTGGCTTGCTAGGAAAGATACATTCTTGAAGGGTTGTTTGATTCCTCTAGTAATGCCCTTTTTATTACTACTAGTATGTAGGAGTTGCCCTGCAAATTGATGTCTTGTTTTATCAAATGGGATATTTTTGTTATAGCAAGTATAGATGTTTTTCACTCCTGTTTTTATGACATGGACCCTCTGGTTGTATTTCAATTACATGATTGAAATGCATCCATTAATTATTCATGTGTGAGTAGTACTAGTTTCCTTAGCAGTTTTTGTATTGAATTATTTTTCCTACCAACTTGTGTTTGGTAGATATTTATGTAGCCTTGCATAAGGACATGTTTTCATTCCCATTATGATAACATGGTTCCTTGTTTGCATTTTTAGTATTTTACTTGTTATGCATGTTTTCATAGCAAACCCTTAGTAGAAGCATGACTATAGGATTCCTCCTTTTTAGTCATTATTTCTATTATTCTCACTATGAGAAATTGTGTGTTTTGTGAGTCTATTACTTTGTTACATTTGTGTAGGCTCACTGATTTGTAAAAGTAACTTTTACAAATCATGTGTTATTTATTCTTGATGTGAATTTAGAATTTAGTAAGATAGCTACCTTTTTCTTTTTGTGGTTTGGTTGATAGACCCATAGCCATCATTATTTTTGTGCATGTTTTTATACACTTTTAGTAGTCTCACCTTGTGAAACTAAGTGTATTTTGGGCTTATTAATATCTTGGTATGAGAGTGGCACACCACTGAATCCATGATATTAAGGTTGTGAGATATGTTCCTCCAACCATAAGCTGTCTTATTAAATGGCATTTTCTGTCAAGTAGGTTTGTTTGATTGTTTGCCTCAATAAATAATTGTGTGATTGATTATTTTTAGTTTCCTTGCTGTATGTATGGTTATGCATTGTTGCTTGCCTTGATTGGTTCTGAATGTGTGTCCTTTATTCCTTTTACGACGTTAGAAACGAAGAGGAAGGAAGTGTCGTGAAGATCTGTTTCAAGTTCCAGTCACTCCAAAACCAGGGACACAAGAGATACCAGGCAAGCCATCCTGATTGCTTGCTGATACAATACTTACCATTATCTATCATGCATGTTTTACCTCTGAAGTTTTACAAAAAACTTGATTATCAAAACTATTTTTGATGTGGAATTTACTACTATACTATTATAGGTTACTATCATGCCAGTAGTTAAACTTGGTAATACCAAGCCCATAAGCCACCATATGGTATTTATTACCATCAAATATACTAGTCCCTAAGTGGACACCCTAAAATTGTGATTCTACAAAACAAAGGCTTTACGGAAAAACCCGGAGAAAAGGCGGATCCTTGTTCTCCGGAGGAATGTGGAAGTGGTCATTTTTGAGAAAGTGGTGTTTTCAAAAATGACACATAACCTAGTCTTCGCTGGACAACCTTTACCGTACTGCCACTTTACCCCAATATGGGTAGGGGCTTGATTAAAAACTTGTTATGGTTAGTATGTGAGCTATCTCAAAGTGCTATAGAGGATTGGATCCTCCGAACCGAAGTGTCGCTAGGAGTGAGAGACGGGACATCTAAAGTGTGGGATTAATTTTCCCTCCGGATGCAGCAGTTGGGTCTCCTGTTTTGGCGGTGTGGGACACGGCTTGCCAGGGAGGGGGAACCCCAATTGAAGAGATAGTCATGTTCTAGCTTGTACATAGTGGATAGTCAAGATCAGTTATCTGATGTTCTCATAGGTTGGGAACAGTCCATGGGTGTTTCATGGCGGATTCTGGATCTGGTGGAAATGTGTACACCTCTGCAGAGTAAAACTATTTCGAGATAGCCGCGTCCTCGGATATGGACGGTTGAATGGCCATGTAGCTAGCATTGTGTCAATGTTTTCAAAAAGGAAGTTTTTGAAAGGGAATTTTGGAAAGGATGTATTGAACTTGGGAAGTTCGGAAAGGAATGGAAACTTATACCGTGGAGGTATCGTGGATGATGAAAAGCCAGATGATGTTATACAAAACAAAATGTTTTGCAAAGAAAACCTTTTCTACTCTAAGCAAGAATTCTGGAAACTGATTCCAAGAAGTTTTGCAAAGAGAAAATATTCCTTAACAAAGTTTTACAAAAACTCTTGTACATGTGATATCTACAAGAGAAATAAAACTATTTTTTCTTCTGAAGTCTTCTCCAACGAAGATACAGATTAAACTGACTGCAACTGTGGTGTCGTCATATATGAACACCATTGGTAGTGAACCCTATTTATAGCCTACCTATTCCACCATATAAGCATATTTGCATGTTGGTAAGTGACATGATGGATGTCTTGCTGAGTACATTCAAATGTACTCATTATGGTTTCGCCCCTGGTATCTACTTATCAGATTTGGAGAAGGAGCCTCCAAAGGATATCTATGAAGAGGAGTACGGAGTTGACGGCTTTGCGAACTAGGATCGTCTCCGGGTCAGCAGCCTGTAGGTTAAGGCATGACTTGGGCTCAACTACGTTGTGTTTTGTTTGTCTTCCGCTGTGTTTGATAAGTTGCCTGCCCCATGTGGCAGTTGCGTTAAGCTTGATCATGTGATCTTTTATGTAATACCTTTATGTATTAGTGTAACGGATGATGTATTTCTGTGTGCCAACTGTGTATGTTGTTCACGACTGATCTTTCTGGGATCGTGAATGTATGCATACGTAGGGTTTCAGACTGCCGGTCTGGGGTCCTTACAGGTTATTTCCTCAGAGCTTGGCATACCGGGTTAGCATCCCCCTGTCAACAATGCCATGTTCATCTTGCTTGTTCTTGAAAATCCACTTCGTGCCAATAACATTGTGGCAATACTTGGGCTTCTCAACCAATCTCCAAACCTTGTTGCGCTCAAAGTTATTGAGCTCATCATGCATTGCTTCAACCCAATCGGAGTCCTCAAGAGCTTCATATACTTTCTTCGGTTCCACCATAGAGATATGAGCTTGATGTTCACAAAAGTTATCCAATTGCTTTCTTGTGGATCTTCTAGTTTGAACATTGAAAGTAAAGTATAGGCACCTAGAGGGGGGGTGAATAGGTGCTACGACCAATTTTAATTTTTCTTAAAGTTTAGGCTTGACAATAAGGTAAATTCTTTAGATAATGCAACTAGTGGTGAATTTACCTATATGACAAGGCAAGCAATTAATGCAACAAGTACAAGTAAGAGAGAGTGAAGGAACGAGGTCACCAAGGTGAAGGACACGGAGACACGATGTATTTCCGAGTTCCTCCTTTTTAGGGGAGTACGTCTCGTTGGAGGGGTGTGAGCTCACCACGAAGGCCTACTCAACGCCACTAAGGCCTCACCCTATTCTGACTTCGCCACAAAGGCCTAGTTCACCTTCCACTATTGAACCCCTTTGAGGCGGGGATCGAATCCTTTACAAACAACTTGGGGCACACACCCACAACCAAATTGGGGGCTCCCAACACTTCTTGAATCACCAACAAGTAACAAGATGCCTAGGTTCTCCACAAGAGGAAACCCTAGGCAAGATCCCTCAAGCTAGAGAGGGAGAAATGAAGAACGGCTCGGTGAAGTTGTAGATCGGGGCCTTCTCCTTCAATCCTCCAAGGATCTTCTAGATTGGGTGGAGGGATTGGGAGTTATGAGAGATTTGGTGAGTTCTTAAATGCTCATAAATGCTAAGGGAAGAACTAGATCTTGGAGAAGAAGAGGAGGGGTATTTATAGCCCCTCCTCACAACTAGTCGTTGTGCAGGAAAAAGGGGACCGGAATATCCAGTCCAAGTTTGGACCGGAATATCCGGTCAGCCTGTAGCACGCAGATCTGCAGTGATGTACCGGATTATCCGGTTGCTCCGGAATAATCTGGTACAAATAATCCGGTAGGTGCCAGCACGCATATCTTCTAGTCCTTAGCCATTTTTCCACTCTTCATCAGCAGCCGAAATATCCGGTATGGATATGAAATATCCGGTTCAAATAATCCGGTTGACTCCAGCAGCTCCAATCTTCCAGTCCTTAGCCATTTTTGCGCTTCTTCTTCAGTAACCGGAATATCCAGTCCGGATGTGAAATATCCGGTACAAATAATCCGGTTGTATGCAGCGCGCAAAACTTCCAGTCCTTAGCCATTTTTCGCTTCTTCAACACCAACCGGAATATCCGGTCCAATATGAAATATCCGGTCCGAATAATCCGGTTGGGTTCTGTCCCAAATTCTCAGGCCAAACTTCACCGACTTTTCGGTGATCGATGCCGATGTTAAGTATAACACCTGCACGCTTAACACCTCGATAAATAATGTACTTAGTATTGTTAACTAACACACAAAACTATGGGAAAACGAAATGCACTTTCAATCTCCCCCTTTTTGGTGTTAGATGACAATACTAAGATTTGCAATAAAACCTTGACAAGAACAAGTTTGAAACAAGATGGAAATGCTTCCCCCTATCTCTATTCATATCTTTTGTTTGCCTATCATGCAAATAGATGCAACTATGTATGGGGAGAGATTTCCAACAAGTAACAAACACGTCAACGAACCAATATCCAATATGTTGAGAGTAAGCTAGAAGAATATACCTTGTGCGAAGATAATATATCCAAGAATAACCACGCACAACAATAGATAAAAATCCTCAACATATAAGATAGATAACCATAGCCACCAACATAGATAATCCATGATAAATATCCAAATAACCAACATAGTCTCACACACAATAGCACACATAGTTATCACGAGACAATAAACTGACAATAGTTCACGGAAACGAAAAGATAAATGGACACAAGCTCCAAAGAAATGATAAACGCATATGCTTGTGCCCGAACCCATGCAAATCCCGTAGACCTAATGGCTACTTCTCCCCCTTTGGCATCGAGACACCAAAAAGGAGGGAAATAACCAATCTAGCGTCCCGAGCACAGTCAAGCATCAGACTCGCCTCCAGACTCCTGCTCAGCATCAGATGCCTCGTCCTCATCCTCCTCGTCCTCATCCTCCTCATCATAAGCACCAGAAGCAGTATCCTGAGTAGACCGGAGAGCCGCCTCAATGCTCTCCCAAGGAGTGCAATCCTCAGCAGACCAAGCAGAGAAAGACTGAGCAGCGAGAGGAGCAGGTACATCACCAGTGCCACCACTCACGTGGTGGAGAATCTGTCGCTGTGAACTAGCCATGGCAGTGTCCCTGCGATACGCCCTATACTGCTCCTTGTGAATATCCACTTTCATGCAGAGCACGTTGCGCTGAAACCAGGAGAGCTTCCTGACGTGGCGCAAAGTGCTAATATAAGAAACGGGCGCCCTGTGTGCAGACTGAGAGCCAGTAGAAGGACCTCCCAAAGAGGGACCACCCTCAAAAGGAGCACTCTGAGAAGCAGCAGTAGTCTTCAACTTCCTCTTGACATACAGTTTCTTGACCTTGTGCTCAACCATGGGTAACTCTGTGTACTCCTTCCTCATCTCATACTTGATGAGCATCATGATATAGGGAGCATAGGGGATGGTGTAGCCACCAATCATAGCAGAGTATAGCTCGTGATAGATGATGTCCATCACATCCACAGTAAAGGAGACAAACGGGTCCTGTTCCTCCATGCACTCCTTAGCCAGAATCAGAAGGTTGCATAAAGGAGTGGTGAGAGCATCATTGTTACCTCCACTCGGCACAAGGAAAGATCTAAAAATGCGAACCAGCTGATCATAAAGTGGAAGAAGTCCCTCGAGTCCCCCAATGGTGAATCCAGGAGCATACAGCTCAGCCATGGCCACCTCCTCGGCCTATCAACCTCATGGACGCGGCGACCGAGAGAGGGTGCTCGCTGTAAGAGTAACCAAGACGACGGGCAAACCTCTCGAAGGAAGCCTCACAAGCTGTGGTCTTAGACATCCACTTGAGACGGCACACAATATCACGAGTACTGAACACTAGAGTGGACATAAACTGCATCACAAGCTGTGTGTTGTAGTTGCACTGAGTCTCCATAAGCTTCACTAGTCCAAACCGCTCAACAATACTAGCTACATCAGCAAATTCCTCCTTGGCCTTGAGAGCGGCAAAGTCAAATGGCTGCATAGCACGGCAAGGATGAGGTAGTCACAATAAATATCAGCATAGATATAGGACTGCTCCAGATTCCAGAACTGAGGATCAATATTTGCAACACGAGGACTGAGATAAACATCCTTCTTCCTGAGCTCATTGAAGTCCGGAACATGAATATCGGTCTTATAGTTGGGCCGAGCCTTCCTCTTGTTTCTGACAGAGACCTGCTTGGGGCGCTTAGGAATGTTCCTCTCAGCCTCATCACCTGTGAACAAGATAATAGAGGAATAGCACAAGATGAGTACACTAGTGTCAATCAATGGAGACAAAACATGCATAAAAACAATAGAGGAGATTCCAGGGGACAATCTAGGTAGAAATCTGAAAAAGATTAATTTGGGGCTGTTCTAAAACAGTACTGGACATAGCCGGATATTCCGGTTCAAAACTGAACCGGATATTCCGGTTCAGTCGTGGACCGGATATTCCGGTAGATTGCAGAACAACACAAAATGAATCTAGATCTCAGATTTCAACGTAGATTGTACACAAGTGAATCTAATCTATCGATTCTAGCAAGCAAGGGGACCTCTACGGAACAAGTTCTACAAGCATAGCCAACAAAAACGCAAATCCATGGATAGGTAGGGTTATAGCACCAAGATTCAAAGAGATTTGAACAATACCGTGCTCCATGGAAGAAAATGCTTGGGTAGAAGCGTTCCTAAGGACGAGAGGAACGAGATCCGGGCCAAGGCTTCAAGATCCCGCGGAGGAAATGGCCCGGGAGGCCAAGAATCACGGCGGCGGCGTTTTTGGGTGGAGAGGAGCGGATGGGAAAAGGGCAAGAACTGCCATCCTCCCGTCGGGCTCCAGTTTTTATGATGTGCGCCGAACCGGATATTCCGGTTCATACTTGAACCGGATATTCCGGTACAGCCGGATATTTCGGTCCAGAACTGGACCGGAAATTCCAACTGCCTCCTGATTTGAAATTTCCTCGTTTTCAAAGGACGACACTAGTGCTAGAAAATAATGTCTTTTTGATCGAAAGGCTTAGGATAGACCAACAAACTGAAAACTAGTACTTATCCCTCTCAAAAGCAAGAATCAAATGAATAAGTAAACAATTGAGTGGGATTTTCCTAGGAAGAGACACTCAGAAGGGAAAAACACACGAAAAGCAATGAAGTGACAAGGAAAACCCAACTAAGATCCAACTCTCCGAAACGAAGAGGTTGGTGGCCTAGGCCACCATGTAAGCGATCATGGTATGCAACCGCGAAGATGTATCTTGGGTGCATTGCCAATTCTCGACATTGAAGCTCACAATTCAACATTAGAAAAAGAGAGATCACAATGAATTTTTTGCTATGGGCATAATGGGGGGAGGGAGAACCCAATGTGTTAGGATAACACCCCCCCTATGTCCATGCCTACATCTACACTCGAAAACGTTTCATCTATAGAGGTGTGTGCAAGATAGTCAAGTCAAGCTCCTTGAATCGATCACATTTAGTTCATTCCTCAAGAACAAGAATCTTGCATCATCAAGTGGCTTCGTGAAAATATCCGCAAGATTGTCCTTGGTGGGCACATAACTTAGTGCAATGTCTCCTCTTGCCACGTGATCACGGATGAAGTGGCGAATCTCAATGTGCTTCGTCCTTGTGTGTTGCACCGGATTGTATGCAATCTTGATAGCACTTTCATTGTCACATAGAAGAGGCACTTTGTCCAAATGAACTCCATACTCCTTGAGAGTTTGCCTCATCCATAGCAATTGGGTGCATGCGCTTGCGGCGGCAACATATTCGGCTTCGGCGGTGGAGAGGGAGATGCAATTTTGTTTCTTCGAGGACCAACTTACAAGGGACCTACCAAGAAATTGGCAAGCCCCCGAAGTTGACTTCCTATCATCTTGATCACCCGCCCAATCGGAATCCGTATAGCCATTGAGAGAGAAATGTGCCCCCTTTGGGTACCACAAACCAAATCTTGGGGTATGAACCAAATAACGAAAGATCCTATGAACCGCCACTAAGTGGCAATCCTTAGGGGCCGCTTGATACCTTGCACACACACCTACACTCAAAACGATATCGGGTCTAGATGCACAAAGATAGAGCAAAGAACCAATCATAGAGCAAAAAAGTTTTTGATCCACATCCTTACTCCCTTTTGGATTGCGAGATAGGTGGCACTTGACTTGCATAGGAGTGGTTTTGATCTTTGCCTCTTGAAAGTTAAACCTCTTGAGCATGTCTTGAGTATACTTGGCTTGAGAAATGAAGGTACCACGGGCCAATTTCTTGATCTCAAAGCCAAGGAAGAATTTAAGCTCACCCATCATAGACATCTCGAACCTGTCAGTCATAAGCTTAGAGAACTCGTTATTGAAAGTTTGGTTAGTTGAGCCAAAGATAATATCGTCCATATAGAGTTGGCATATGAAAAGCTCTCCTTTACTCTCTTGGTAAAGAGAGGGGGTCGATCTTCCCAACTTCGAAACCACGGTCATCGAGTAACTCTCTAAGATGCTCGTACCAAGCACGAGGTGCTTGTTTGAGACCATAGAGAGCTTTGTCAAGTTTGTACACATGGTTAGGAAAGTTGAGATTTTTGAACCCGGGAGGTTGCTTCACATATACCTCCTCTTTTAGAGGACCATTCAAGAAAGCACTCTTCACATCCATTTGTTGCAATTTGAAATTGTGAGAAGATGCATAAGCAAGGAGGATACGGATGGACTCGAGGCGAGCCACGGGAGCGTAGGTTTCATCAAAGTCGATGCCTTCAACTTGAGTGTAGCCTTGAGCAACCAAGCGAGCCTTGTTCCTTATGACAATGCCATGTTCATCTTGCTTATTCTTGAAAATCCACTTTGTGCCAATAATATTGTGGAAATCCTTGGGCTTCTCAACCAATCTCCAAACTTTGTTGCGCTCAAAGTTATTGAGCTCATCATGCATTGCTTCAACCCAATCGGAGTCCTCAAGAGCTTCATAGAATTTCTTTAGTTCCACCATAGATATGTGAGCTTGATGCTCACAAAAATGAGCCAATTGCCTTCTTGTAGATCTTCTAGTTTGCACATCCTCCAAGACCTTGTCGTCTTGGGCATCAATTTGCTTCAAAACTCTTCTTATCCTTTTGATGCGACGGGCTTCGATCTCCTCATTATTGCGAGGAGGGATCACTTGATCATCTTGATCATTTGGGTCCCCGTCTTGACCAACTTGGCCTTGATCAACATCATCATCATTATCAACAATAGCATCTTCAGCACTTGCTTCATTTTGCGGAGAGGATGAAGAAGAAGGTTGATCTTGGCCTTGACCTTGACTCGCATTAATGAGAGGAGTGGGTACGACTTGCGGAGTCACTTGGTCAATGAGAGGAGGGTCTTGAGCATGTTCTTGGTTAGGTGTACTAGTTGGCTCCTTGGATTGTTCTTCTAGTGTAGAGGAGGGCTCCACTTGTGTAGAGCATAGTCCTTCTCGAGTCGCCATAAGGTGTCCCTCGATGGGGCGGAAGAATCCCACACCCATCCTTCCTATGGCTTCTTGAGGTATTTTCAACATCTACATTAGAAACATGAAATTGCGCCACTTGGGAGCCATCATTTTCCTCGAAAGCCACACTACAAGATTCTATGACAATACGTGAAGTCTTGTCATAGACTCTATAAGTGTGGGATTCAACACCGTAACCAACAAAAATACCCTCAAGTTTTGGGTTGAAATTTAGACAACCTAACGCCCTTGATCAAATAGAAACACTTACAACCGAATACTCGGAAGTAGGAGACGTTGGGCTTGTTGCCGGTGAGGATCTCATATGGGGTCTTGACCAAGCCTTTGCGGATGTAGAGGCGGTTGGAGGAGTGGCATGCGGTGGATATGGCCTCGGCCCATAAATATTTGGGGAGAAGTGTACTCCGCCAACATGGTCCTAGCCATATCCAATAGAGTGCGATTCTTCCTTTCGGCAACACCATTTTGTTGATGTCGTGGTGTCAAGACAGATGCCATGGGATGGCTAAAGATGTGGGGACGATGGACGCTGGAGGTGCTCGGGGAGGGATCACGCGACGAGTAGCCGCGTGAAGTAAGACAATAGCACTGCAAACAACATGATCTACCAGGTTCATGGCCCTCGTGAGGAGGTAAAACCCCTACTCCTGCCTTTCTTTTGATGTATTGAAGTCTCTCCGAGTAGCCACAGTACAATGGTTCTTGCTACCGAGTAGCCACTCTTCTCTCTACGTGATGAACTAGGTCAAGAATATGCTACCAGGGTGTGAATTAGGTCAGCCTTGTGCGATCGATCCCTCGCGCAGGAGGCGGCGGGGCACCTTATATACACGGTGCCCAGCCGGATACGTCCAAACACAAACAAGTGTCGACATTGTGTGCACATCGTCCTTCTTTCGAGTTCCCGCTGACAGCTTTGGTTCCTAATCTTGTCCTGTCCGGAAAGTCGTTGGGCAAAACCAAGTGAACAGTCTGGTATCACTGCGCTTAACACAGAGTAGGTCCCCCCTATCCTGCGACGGCCTGCTGCCACACTGTCGCTGTCAGGCACGCCGTCCCCAGATGAACAGTGGTGTGAATAGTGCCAAGTACGGACCCCGGATACGCGGGATTCTGTGTCAGAACGGCTCCTTTGACTTCTGGCCCGAGTAGGTTCCCGCCAGTTTTACTCGGGCCACCTCTTCTACTCGAACAAATATAACTTGCTTGATTCCTCCTTCTGGTCATCTTTCATGTAAGACCGAGTAGCAGTCGACCGGGTAGCAGTTACCGGGTAGGCGGCTACTCGACCAAACATCTCCTCTGACCTTGCCTTTAGCACTTGCCTTTACCCTACTCGGGGGTAACCCCCCGACATTAGTCCCCGAAGCTGGTAGAGTCCTGCGAACTTGTTCACTGGGCCCTGCCAGCTTAAAACCAACCTTGGCAACACCGTACTTGAACCTCAAGATGCCGAGTAAAACCTCCGAGTAGCACTCTAGAAAGTACCTTGGGTTTCCTCTTTTCCGAATAGAGCTAGCTTTCTTCTCTGTAGCCGAGTAAAAAGACTTAGGAAATTCCTCAAACAGAATCTCTGCAGCGCAGAGCACAATCCGGCTTTCCGCGCTGCAACTGGACACGTGTCACGCATCCGCGACCCCGACGTCTCGCTGCCCAGGACACGACAGGCCACGCGCCCAGTTTTCACGGAGTGGGCCCACCAGCTCGTTATGTCCCATCACGCGCAGTAATTGCCCACGATCTCGTCGTGGGATCAAATGCGGCAGTTCCGCGCGCGTTCCGCGCTGTGTGCGTTTCTAACCGGCCACAGACCCCACGACGCACGATTTACTGCCACGATCGATCCCACTACTCCAATCGTAACGGTAATCCGAGGAGAGGTATAAATACCCCCTCGGTAACTTCCTCTTCTCCTTCCGCCTCATTTTCCCCTTCTGCCTCCTCGTTCCTCCGCCGCCGCAGAACTCTCCGCCGCCGCGCAACTCTCTGCGCCGCCGCGGATTCATTCACCTCCCAAGAACTTTCAATCTTTCCACTTCCTACTCACCTCCATGGCTCGCGGTGATAGCGCTCGCGCCGGCTGGGCTGGCTCCGACGTCACCGCCGACGACTGCCAGTGGCTCGTGAACACCCGGAGGGTTCCTCCTGGTGTTCAGTGCCGGAAGCCCGACGGCGAGCTCGTTCCGGCCCCGCGGGAGGGCGAACATGTTGTCTTCCTCGCGCACTTCGCGCGAGGATTCGGCCTTCCTGCTTCCAATTTCCTCCGCTCTCTCCTGGACCACTTCGGTCTCCAGATGCATCATCTTCCTCCCAACGCGGTCGTCTTCCTCTCCTACCACGCTGTGGTGTGCGAAGCCTTCCTCGGCGTTCGCCCCACGACGGAGACATGGTTGAAGAACTTCTTCTTCCGCCAGCAAAGCAAGGGCAAGAAGGACGGCGCGGCCACCAGCAGCCGGATAACCGAGACCGGCAGCGCCATGATGGTGCAGCGGACAGGAACCAATCATCCTCGCATCAAGGGCCTGGATTCTGTCCGCAAATGGCAGAAATCCTTCTTGTACGTGAAGAACATCCCCGCCACGAAGGGGGGCAAAGTGGAAGACCGCATCAATCTGCCCCCTTGGAGCAACCGAGCTCCCACCGGGCAGAATTGGAAGACGAGGCCGTCCATGGATCGCAACACGACGCAGATGGAGGAGCGCCTCGCCCATCTGGTCGGAGAGGGGCTCAAGAGCGACGATCCAGTCGCCTGCTGGATTCGCAATCGCGTGCTGCCACTCCAACAACGAGTTCACCCCATGTGCTACCTGGGTGGCCCCCGTGAATGCACTCGGACGACTACATTCGAGCTCAGCAACGCGGATGTCGCCGCTCACGCACGGTCCATCCTGACCACTGGCCTTCGAGACAACCGACAGTATGGCTTCATCCCATACAGCCGCACGAAGCCGATTCCACGGGTATGTTCTTCTTACTCTGCTTCCTGTATATGCGATCCGAGTAGATAGCCTTCTCTCCTTGCTGCGACTAGTATTTGCACTCTGCGCCGAGTAGGGTGCTTAGCGGAACTGCTTAGGCTTAGTGTGCTTGGTGTTTGCACGCCTTGTCGGGTAGCACACTTAGGAGAAACACGTAGGCTTAATGTGCTTGATGTTTGCACGCCTTGCCGAGTAGGACACTTAGCCGAGTCGCTTAGGCTTAATGTGCTTGGTGTTTGCACGCCTAGTCGGGTAGAGTGCCTTCATGCTATTCGACTAACTTGCGATGTTTCTCTATTCTTCAGGTCCTTGATCGCCAGCTTGCTGAGAGCTGTGAACGCTTCGAGCGCAACTGGTCCGAGGATCGGGAGGAAGACGACAAGGTCTCCTTCGAGACCGCGGACAAACTTAATCTTCCTCACGCCGCCACGACGGAGAAGCATCACGTAGACGCGTCTCTCCGCGATTGGTCTGAGGACGAAGATGAAGGTAACCGAGTTTATTCTGTATGTTTGGGAGAAGCGCAAACCAATCGCCTTCTGTTCCTGAGTTGCTTCTCTTTTTTCTCAACTTCACAGACGATGCTGATGCTGAGGACGAGGGCGAGGATGAGGACGAGGGCGAGGAATCCCTTGTCGTCGATCCTCTTTCAGTTGCCGCTCCTTTTACTCGCAAGCGGGCGGGCAGTGGTGCTCAGGAGCCCCCCGCCAAGAAGAAGAAGACAACCGAGAAGACGACCAAGAAGGTCGTGCAGAGAAAACGACCAGCGATCCCTACCCGCAAGGGGTAAGTTCCTTCTCGATTATGCGCTTCGGTTCACTTCGTTCTTCTCGGTTGACTCCCAATCTTTTACTTCGCTGCTTCTTCTCAGTTTCCTCTGCCCTCTTCTTATTTCTGAACGCAATTTTCTCTTCAGAGCCCCCTTGGATGCGGACGCCGCTTTTGCGCCCACCAAGACCAAGAAGAAGGCCGCCATCGACGTTGATGAGCTTATCGACCTCGACGGCGACGAGAACGACGCCGCCAACGCACAAAGAGAGGACTTCGACGAGGCTCGGTACATGGACACCGATGCCCATAATGTCGAGTTGGAGCAGCAGTCCCGCGCAGAACAAGAAGCGCAGGAAGCTGCTCGCCAAGAGAGGCCTCCTTCTCCTCCGGGCAACACCGCCGAGGAGAATCAAGATCAAGACCAAGAGGCGCACAACGATGCCGCCCTCGAGCGGCAGGGAACAGAACAGGAGCAGCCAGCCACAGGGGCTGCTGAACAAGAAGACCCCGCGGCCCAGGCGCGGGTAGAAGTAACAGATGCCTCACAGCCAGATCCCGCTGCCGCGCAGCGGGTAGAAGTAGTCGACGCGACGGAGCAGTACCCTCTGAGCGACGCGCAACCAGACACACGCAGGGTAGCGCCCAGCCGGATGCCGCGCCGGGTAGCGCGCCCCTGGCGCCGCCTACCGAGCAAGGTACCTCCTCCAGTGCACGAGATTCCTCCTTGGTGCAGAAAACCAAGGCTGCGGCCAGCCCTCCGGCCAAGACGGTTACGAGGAAGAACGCTCAGGAAGCTGCAGAAAGGAAGGCCGCCGAGAAGAAGGCCACCGAGAAGAAGAGCAGCGAGAAGCCCATCACCGAGAAGCCAACCGCCCAGAAGGAGATTAAGAAGAAACGGGCTGCCGAGAAGCCAGCAGGCCTGGCAGAAGGCACTGTTCGTAGGAACCCGACGCGTGGTGCCGGTCAAGATGCAGCCGTGATGCCGCCGCCAACATCAACCGCCAAGTCCGGGCAGCTGGCTATCCGCGAGCCTGGCGTGGCTGCTGGCGCCGTTGCTGCATCCGGTGTCTCAGATCCACCCAGCTACCCTCCTTACATGGTGAAGGTCAGCCAGGAGTATCAGGTTGGCTTCTCCCCCCGAGGAGAGGAGGCTTGCTCTTTAGAAAGGGAAGAAGGCCGTGGCAGTGGACTCCAGACCCCCGGCCCCAAATCAGGACAAGTCCCTCTCCATTTCTTCGCGTGAGGTTCAGGACAAGACGGTGACGTCCCAGGGCCTTGAGCAAGTGCTCGATCTAGTTGGCTTCATCGATGCTAAGTGGGACAGCAAGGTCCTTGGCAACTCGAACTGGGACGGCACGGATTTGGGCGACTTGGACCATCTGCGTGTTGATTGGAACAAGGCAGACTTGGGTTATAAACCCATGACTATCTCATCCAACTCCAGCACGCTTGCCGCCAAGATGTTTGTCCACCGCAAGAATGCAGAGGACCTTGAGCAATCTTACGCGGTAAGCTTCTACTCATCCTCCCCGAGTTGCGTTTCACTTTTCTTCTACTCTTCTTCTTTTCCTTATCCATCACCCAGTCCCCGAGATTCTGGCCGAGTAGGCGGATACTCTCTCGAGTAGCCGCCTTCTCGGGTCGAATCTCTACTACTTTGCCTGATTCTTTTTTCTTTTGCTTCTCAGAATAGCTTACTGAAGCGGACCGGCCTGCACCGTCGGCTACTCTGGAACCATGCCATTGCCAAGAGACGCATTGCCGCCCTGGAAAGAGAGCGCGCAACCGACGAGGCAGCCGCGAAGGATGTGATGAATAGCACCCTGAGACTTTCTGAAGTTGAAGGTACGCTTTTAGCGCGGTTCTTGCGTTTGGTGTTTACGCCCGCTTCTGCTTTTTGCGCTAACCGATTTTACTCTGCAGGGAAGTTGAAGGCCCTGGCCGACGAGCACGCGAACTGCCGTGCCTTCGTTGAGAATGGCCAGGCCACCATCAAGAGACTGGAAGGTATGTTGCCGTCTTCTCGGCTTGTTCTTTTGTTTCTTTCTTCCCTACTCTGCTAACCGTGCTTGGCTCTCCGCAGAAGATCATAAGAAGTTTGCTGAGGAGCATCAGAGCTGCCTCCAACCAGCTGAGGTGCAGCAGCAACTGTCAACCCAAGCCGTTGAGCTTCAGAAAACGCATGCTACCGAGATGGCAGATCTCCAAGTCCAGCTGCGGACTGCGCTCCAGGATGCCATCGACATTGCTGTCGAGAGGGATAGAGTAGTTGCCGAGAAGGCAAAGAGCGAAACAGCAGCCAAGGCCAAGGATAAAGCCCTCGAGCAGGAGTGCGAAGTGCTGAAGAAGACCAATGCTGACCTCTTTGCTCAGCTGTCCGGGCTCCGCTTGATTGAAGAAAGGCACCTAGCCAACGAAGAATCATGGAAGAATCAGCTGCAAGGGCTGCGCTATGCTTTGAACAGTAAGTGTTCTCTTTTCTTTGCTTCACTGCTACTCGTTTTGCTCCTCTGCTACTCGTTTCTGATTTCTAGCTTTTGCAGAAATTTTCCCCTGATCTCGAGTCTTCTTTCGGGCCTGCCCTGGCTAAGGCCCGAGCAGCTCGCGCTGAGAAGGGCGAGCCTTCAGATACCAGAGCAGAAATTGAGGAGAGCATCCTGATTATGCAAGGGCAATTCCAGCGCCTAGCCGGCATGGGCACCGAGCTGGTGTGCATCGGCTTCCAGCTCCACGATCTCTTCTGGCCACAGGACAACGCGCCAACAACCATCCGTGGACTCGCCCTGAAGCTGCACGGCGTGAAGGCCGAGCTGAAGAAGTGGCGCGCATCGGGAGCTCGGGCAGGCGCGGACATGATGCTTCTATTCATTATCAGCTGGTACGAAAACCTTAATCTGCAAATTGTCCGCGAGATGCGCGAG
>JAPCYS010001161.1:0-71944 GCA_028641055.1 Alopecurus myosuroides | reverse complement strand
ACGAAGGGATGGATCTTGGACCCTGCGGGTAAGGACACCCCGTCTTAAGCCCAAGGTTAAGGCCTAAGAAGGGAAGCCCTTGGAGTGTTCTGCAAGGCCCACTTGAAGCCCACCCCCAATGCCTTGCGGGCTAAGTTAGGAAACTTGTAACCGACATAGGGTTAGAGTTCGAGTCCTCTCCGGGTAGGGTTTGAGACCTGACCACTTATATAAGGCCAGGAGAACCGCCGGAAGAGGGCCAAGCAATACCGCACCACCAAAGACTTAAGCTCGAGATTGTACTCTCGACTTGAGCAATCATCATTGTAACCGATCTATTCGATAATACAGATCGACAGAGGCAGGAGTAAGTGTTTTACCTCTACGAGGGCCCCCGAACCTGGGTAAATCGTGCCCCCGTCTAGCTGACGATCTTCACCAGCGCTCATGGGTTCTCCTATTCGAAACCCTATGGGATCACCTAAGGGATTTGCCGAGTTACAGATTCGACAATTGGCGCCGTCTGTGGGAACGGCGGGCGCTGGATCTCCGGCATCTTCGGCTTCATCATCCAACTCGCGTTGGAAACCCTCGACTTTGACTCCGACCAACCCTATTCGGATCGGATCTGTCGTGGTCATCCCTCACTCGCCGGAATCACGTCTGGTATTCAGCGATCTGGAAAAAAGCGTCACCTTGACGTTCGGAAGCTTGAAGTTCTACACCAACAAGGACGGGATCCTCCACTTCCCTGAAGAATCAGGATCTGAGTCAGAAGCCGTCGACTCGTGCCTCCATCCGGAGAAAAGTGGCGAGTCCATCCGCTTCAACACCAGCGACTACCATACCCTCTCGACAGAGGAACCTTCCCAAATCCAGAAAGTTTTCCGAGCTACGCCTAGGACGCACGAGCCACGACTGGCTCAGGTCTGCATGGCAGGATCGGAACAACCCCCAGAAACAGAACACAGCGCTGCAGAGCGCGCTGAGATCGGCGTCTCGTGAGACGCTTGGGACCGAGCCAAAGAAGCCTTGCGAACAAGCAAGCCGCCTGTGGCTGGAGCGCCACACGAAGATATGGTCGCCTACCACTATCATCTAGTGAGAGCGGCCACAGCTATCAAAGAAGCTCGGAAAGACCTGGCACATCGGAAAAGGTTGGCGCATGAATCGAGTCAACGCCGAGCCGAGCTATCCCTAACACTTTCGGTCGGAACTCGACCCACAAGGAAGGGATACGCATCGAGAACGACATCCATGGACGCCGAGTCCCTGGGTGGGATCAGCAGGTCACTCGGACCTTCCCTTATGCGGGTTGACGGGGACGGAAACGTCTACCCGCAAACTCTTGCTGCCGCAGTACTGGCCGCAGCAACCTACATGCAGTTGAACCAGCCAGGGGAGAACGACCCTCGAGCGGAGCAGTACAAACAGGTTCGGAAAGGATTGGGCATTGCGGCCTCAAGGCTCGCCTCCTACGACCGCAGGAAAGCTGCCGAACAGCAAGAGAAGGAAAAAGAAAAAGAGGCATCGCGCAAGCATAGGAGCACTTCGCCTGGGAGAGACAAATCACCCCGCCGCGGTCGAGGAAAAGAAGCTCGGCGACGCGGTGATAGTCGAAACAACAGCGAAGGTAGCCCGAGAAATAAAAGCTCGCGACGTCATAGCAGCCGCTCGCGGAAGCACAGCAAAGAGCCAAGGAAGGAAATTGATCGCGACCAGCCAGGATATAACGCGCGGTCAGATATCGCGCAAAATAAGGTGGACAAGGCAAGATCTGCAAGGAACCGCGCGCGCTCCTCGTCCAGTTCTTCGGACGTCGAGACCTGCGGCGCTCTATGTTTCGCCCGCAGCATCCGCGAGGCACCCCTACCCAGGAGATTCAAGCTCAGCACAGAAGTAACGAAATACGATGGTTCACTCGAACCTTCGTCGTGGCTAAACGACTACCTCACGGCAGTAAAATGTCAACGTGGGAACAATAACACGGCTATGCAGTACCTAAATCTACACTTGGTTGGCGCGGCACGTAGCTGGCTGGAAGCGAGGCCAAAATCCTGTTACGCATCGTGGGACGACCTGCACTACGACTTCTGCAAGAACTTCCAAGCCACCTACAAGAGACCAGCAACCATTGAAAAACTGCGGGCCTGCAAACAGAAGAGCGGCGAGTCCACCGGCGAGTACATTCAGCGATGGACCATGCTCAGGAACACCGCAGGAAATATCTCAGAGGAAGTAGCGGTTGAGGCCTTCGCGAAAGGCGCCCGACGAACTGCTTTCAGAGAAGAGCTGGGCCGAGCCGCACCCAAAACTATTGGGGAACTGATGATCATAGCCGACAAATGGGCTAATGGAGAAGACGCGGTGCGCAACGAGAGAACATCATCGCCCGCGCCCGAGGACGAACGCCATGGTCGAAAGAAAAGGAGGAAATACTACGATCACGACGATCGAGAAGAGATGGTAGCGGCGGAATTCACGCGAAATCGCGATAATGGACGCCGCAGAAGTCGCGAGTGGAAACCAAAAGCTGAAGACAAAAGTCCCGAGGAGGACCTTAACGCATACTGCTCGCTACATCTATTTACAGATAAGCACACGGGCAAAACTAAGGCAACACACCTCCTCAAGGATTGCCGAAAGTTCATCGACATCCACGAGGCCTTCTCGAAGAAAAGTATATCAGCAGCTAGTCAAAATTACCCGCCACTTCCAGGAGGAGAACACCAAGGATTCCAGCCGCCACAACCCCTACCTCCACCAGGAAATCCAAACATGGCGCTAGCCGCACTACCTGCGCCACCCGCACCAAACGCCGGAGCTAACGCGTACCCAAACCCGGCTGGACAGTTAGGGATGATACAAAAAGTCTGCCCATCCCGCAGAGCTCAGAAGACAAACACGCGGCAACTGTGCATGGCTGTACGAACCCTGCCAACAAGGCCCGAGTACCTGAAGATGGCGGATCAATCGATCACCTTCTCGATGGAAGACCACCCACCACGAGTCTATCGACCAGGACACGCTGCCCTGGTAATCCAAGCGCAGATTGGTAATTACGAACTGGCTCGCGTATTTATGGACGGAGGCAGTGGCATCAACATTATTTATGCGGATACGCTCCGCCGGATGAACAGAAACCTAGATGGACTTGCGGAATCAGAAACATCCTTCCACGGGATAGTTCCAGGAAAGGCGATCCGTCCACTTGGAACAATCAACCTAGAGGTTGTGTTGGGCGATCGACGCAATTACAGAAGAGAATTCCTCGACTTTGAAGTAGTCGATTGGCCCTCATAGTACCACGCCATTCTTGGTCGAACAGCGTTCGCCAGATTCATGGCAGTACCACATTACGCGTACCTGAAGCTCAAGCTACCCGGGGAATATGGTGTAATCACCATCGACGGAGATTTCCAGAAGTCCAACAAGTGCGACATCGAGTTCAACGAGATCGCAAAATCTTTCGGGATGCAAGAAGTACTGGAAGAGATGGCAAAGACCACGGACCACTCCGTGATGCCCCTCACAAAGAAAAACGCGCCAGGATTAGAATTCAGCGCCAGCAGTGACACTCGAAAACATCAGGTGCACCCGACAGACTCTGCGAAGACGGCGATGGTTTCAACTACCCTCTCGCCAGCATAGGAAAACGCGCTCGTCGAACTCCTCCGTGAGTACTGGGAAATTTTCGCCTGGCAGTCCTCAGATATGCCAGGAATACCCAGGGAGTTCGCCGAGCACTCACTTGAATTCTTCAAGGATGCAAAACCCATCAAGCAGACCACTCGACGGTTCGACGGTTCTCAGAACCCAAGCAGAAAGCGCTTGGAGAAGAAGTAAACAGATTGCTAGCAACAAAATTCATCAGAGAGATCAAGATATCCACTTGGTTAGCAAACCCAGTGCTGGTCCCAAAGAAGAACACCAACATCCTTCGAGTGTGCATCGACTGCACGTCGTTGAATAAGCATTGCCCCAAGGATAACTTTCCCCTCCCGCGAATCGACCAGATCGTGGACTCCACCGCGGGCTGTCAACGCCTCTCCTTCCTGGATGCCTACTCGGGATATAATCAGATCCGGATGAAGCAGAAAGACGAGGAAAAGACAGCATTCATCACACCCCACGGTGTGTACTGCTACACGACAATGCCCTTCGGGCTCAAAAACGCAGGCGCAACATATCAGCGCTGCATGCAAAAATGCCTCGCCAAGCTCATTGGCAAGAACGTGCAAGTGTACGTTGACGACATCGTCATCAAGACTCGAGTAGAGGATACACTCCTCGAGGACATTAGAGAAACATTTGACGCTCTAAACGCATACAGGATCAAGCTCAACCAAACAAAATGCGTCTTCGGCGTCCCAGCAGGACAACTTCTCACGTACCTGGTATCCGCCAGAGGCATCGAAGCCAACCCATAGAAGATACAAGCAATCTTGACAATGAAGGAGCCAACTAATCTACGAGGAGTCCAACAGCTCGTAGGGCAACTAGCCGCCTTGAGCAGATTTATCGCACGATTGGGTGAGCAGGCGTTACCCTTCTATAAACTGCTGAAGAAGACGGGCAAGTTCGAATGGACACCGGAAGCTAAGCAGGCATTCGCAGACCTGAAGCGATCCTTGCAGAGCAGGCGCATTCTGGCAACACCACAAGAGAGGGAGCCACTATACCTATACCTAGCCGCAACAAACCAGGTCATCAGCACGGCCATCGTGGTCGAACGACCTGAGGAGGGCAAGGCATATGGAGTTCAAAGACCAATCTACTACATCAGCGAGGTGCTATCGCCGTGCAAACAACGATATCCTTACTACCAGAAGCTCGCATATGGAGTTGTTCTCACAGCTCGAAAACTCAAGCACTACTTCCAGGAACATACCATAACAGTGGTTAATGATGCATCACTCGGTACAATCATGAACAACCCAATGGCATCCGGAAGAACAGCGAAGTGGAGCATCGAGCTGGGCGCTTGGGACATCATCTATGTAGGGCGCAATTCCGTGAAATCCCAGGTACTCGTGGAATTCCTGAGCGAGTGGACAGAACTACAAACACCCGGGCCGCCGGAATACACGAGTAACTGGATCATGTACTTTGACGGATCCAAGAGTTACGAAGGAGCAGGAGCTGGGATCATCCTCATATCATCCAGAGGTGACAAGCTGCAATACGTCCTACGACTGGATTTCCCACCCGACGATCCAGCATCAAACAACGACGCAAAATATGAGGCCCTTTTGCATGGGATGAAGATGGCAATTGCGTGCGGAGCCACCCGACTAATGATCTACGGCGATTCCAATCTCATCGTGCAACAGACAATGAAAGAGTGTGACGCTATCGCTGAGAACATGGTAGCCTATCGTGACATGTACAACTTACTCGAAGGAAGTTTCAAAGGGTGCGAGCTGAAGCACATTGCAAGATCTAGCAACGAAGAAGCAGACAGGTTGGCGAACATGGGTTCCACAAATACACCCATACCGCCAGGGATATATTTCGAGCGGATGACTAGGCGATTGGTGAAAGTCAAGAAAACTGCAGTAACACCCGCGTCATTGGAAACAGAGGTCAGCCCGCAAATTGCTATTATCGAGCTCATCCATAATATTTCGCGACAAGTTTTTCTGGTCGAGCCAGTCTGGACGCAGAAATACCTCGACTACTTGTCCACCAAACAGCTCCCTGCAGACCCTCGCGAGGCTCGACAGATGATCAGACGCAGCAAATCCTTTCGGGTGCTCAACGGCGAGCTATACAAACAGAGCATCTTAGGCATAATGCAACGATGCATAGCACCTGAAGATGGCAAGGAATTACTGCGAGACATCCACCAAGGAGACTGTGGACATCATGCTAGCTAGAAAGCAATCATGGGAAAAGCCTTCCGAGCAGGATTTTACTGGCTTACAGCAGCCAGAGACGCAAAGGAACTGGTCGACAGCAACGGTTGCCAGCGATTCGCACCAAAACCACACGCACCCGCTACGGAACTGCATATGATACCCATCGCCTGGCCCTTTGCACAATGGGGGCTAGACATGGTCGGACCATTACGCAAGTCCACACCAGGTGGATACACACACTTGCTGGTCGCAGTCGATAAATTTACCAAATGGATCGAAGCCATGCCAGTAACCTCAGCCAGCGCCCAATGGCCGTCAAATTCCTCAATTCTATCGTATGCAGATTTGGAGTACCACACGACATCATTACTGACAATGGTAGTAACTTCACGGCAAAGGAAACACAGCAGTTCTGCGAAGAAAAGGGCATCACCTTCAAATTCGCTTCAGTTGCCCATCCGCAAACCAACGGCAAGTCGAAAGATCCAACGGATTAGTTTCGGCTGGCATCAAGAAACGTCTACTCGATCGCCTACACCCGGCAGCGGGACATTGAGCAGAAGAGCTACCCTCCGTGCTATGAAGCCTCCGCACAACTCCAAATCGATCCACAAACTACACACCATTTTTCATGGTATACGGGGCCGAAGCCGTCCTTCCGGAGGACGTCCGGTTCAGCGCCCCACGGGTTGTTCTTTACAGCGAAGAAACCTCCAACAGGGCACTCGCGGATGATATGGACGCACTCGACGAAATGCGCGATATTGCACTCGCAAGATCCGCAGTATACCAGCAGTCGCTGCAAAACTATCACAGTCGCCGCATACGCCACAGAGCCTTCGCAATAGGAGATCTGGTACTACGGCTCAAGCAGAAGGAAGGACACAAGCTCGAGCCACCATGGGAAGGACCCTTCATAATACACAAAGTTATCCCAGGTGGCGCCTATCGACTGAAGAAACCAACGACTGGAGGCATCTATTCCAACCCTTGGAATGTTGCACAACTCCGCAAATTTTATCCCTAGATTCATTTTTACTCATCATAATAAGGCTATATTAGCCATCTTGTAGCTCGAAAGAAAAACAAATGAATTCCCAGTCATTGCAATAAAATACATGGTTTCTCAACCATAGATACTCGAATTCTCCATCCTTACATGCTAAAAGCAACAGGTATACACCCCACAAACACACGGGGGCTACACCTAACACAACATCACAGGATGAATTTTGTATACAAGGTAAACACCTTACAAAAGTTTTTTACAACTACACAGCGCAACATGATACATACATCCTACAATCACACATGGCGATGAGCATGCTCAGCCGCCAAAACCCGATCTATCTCAGCCGAGGTCAATCGAATGATTTCCTCTGCCGCAGGTCGAACAGCCCTATAATGAGGAGAAATGTCGACGATTGGACCATCGGGAAGTCTAGCTACGGAGTTGAAATTCACCTCAGGATGCCACAACCGGACGAAAGAGAGTGCCACTACCGAGCCGCAAATCATCTGATTGCGAACACACTCGGGAATTTCTCCTTCTCGCCCGAACACCCTGAGAAGATGGCTCCAATCCTCAGGACTCCTCTCCAACGGATAGAAAGCAGCGTTCATTGCAATCAAAACCTCGTGAAAGGAACTCACGAGTATCTTCGCCTGGATGACCCGGAACTTCAAGGTAGCAAGCACAAAGCCTCGACTACGATCGGACCAAAAGTTACTCGCATGGGGCTTTGAGCTGCCAGCTTCCTGAAGGATGTGGTTCTCCACCCACTATTTCTCACTCCTATCATCCGACTGAACAACTGAAAAAACAAAGGTATATGATCAAAGAAAGATACAAGACAAAGAAGAATAGGTGGCTGAACTACTTACAGAGCAAATCCTTGGCAACATACGCCAATTCATCCATCACAAACTGCTCGCGTTCAATCGCCAGCTTTTGTTTGGACTTGGCTACATCCGCTACCCCACGCAATGCTTTTAGCTTGCGTTCACCATCCGCAACACGATCACAGAGGCCTGCAAAGGTCCCAACAGCGGCAACAAGAGGATTTGCTAGGGTAGCAAGTCCATCTGGAGACTCTGCAGCAACCCCGGCTACCTGGAAGAATACATGGAAATTGAAGGAATAAGATGCCCCATTCGAGATATAACAATCACCTATTCGACAGGTTCTCGGGGGCTACTCCCATCGGGAGGAAACACACAGCAAATCAGTCACAGTAAGCATCTCAGAAAAACATCTCGATTAAAAGATGAAAATACGGGAATGCATCCCAAGGTTCATTACAATCGAAAGAGCGAAATACAAACAAAATATACTAAGGAGCTGCGGTTGTGCTGCCGCTCGCGATGGTGCCTCCCCTAGCACGGGCGAACAACTCGAATAACTTCCGAGCAAGGACTCCGGCTGGCTCGCCAAAACGACGAAGCCCCACCTTTTTGCCCGTAGAAGGATCGACGGGGAGGTCCGAGTACGCCTCTTCCAAACCGGTGACTCCATGCGCCAGCGCGAACTGGATGGCGGTCTTCGCCCCAGACTCCGACTGCGCAACCGCGTAGGTGCCAAGAAGATTGCTCTCCGAGAAAATCTTCAAAAGATCACCAAGTGCAGGTGGAGACACGGCGTCGACTAGAAGGCGACCGTGAAGCTGCGTCAGCACTCGAATGGCATCGCCAATCAGGGTGCAAATTCCTTCGGCGTGCTTCCTGAGCTGGGCGCAGGAATCGGTCAGCGCATCCACCCGTTGGACCCCAGGAAGCTCCAGTGGGACGCCCAGAAGACCTGCAAAGGAAAATATTAAAATCCAAGGACCTATCAGACAACCAGAAGACGACAATAGACCAAAAGCAACTTACCCGCAAAACGTTCGGCCAGAGGACGAAGGAAGTCGACAAGGTCGGAGTCCGCCTTGGTGCCAGCCTCCTCCAGATTCTTCAGAGCATCCTGGGCGGCCGCAAGCTTTCCTTCGAGGTCAGCCGACTGCATGCGGGAGGACTCAAGTTCCTGTCGAGTAGCTGCCAACTGAGCCTCTTGAGCAATTGCCCGAGTGGAGGCATCCGCCTTCTCGGCCTTCATAAACTCAACCTGAGATGCGCAGCAATGGTTATCATAAACAAAGAAATTGGCAGAAATAAAGAGATAAAGATGAGGGAAGGCGATAAACTTACTTCGAAGGAGCTCATTTTCGCTGGCGAGTCGATCACGATCCGACCGAAGGGTCCCGCATTCCGCTTCGGCAAGAACGACACGACGACCAACGGCCGCAAGGGAGTCGATGAGGGACTGCAAAGAACATGAAGATAGTAGAATCAGAAAAGAGAAATTTGAGCCTATACACGATTGAAAACATTCGAGTATAGCCTCGGGGGCTACTCCCACCGGGAGCACTGTCGTGCACACGATAAAGCAAGAAGAAAGGACAAGGTCTACATCTTTGAGCCTGTAGCCAATCGCATGCGATCAACTACAGCCTCGGGGGCTACTCCCAACGGGAGCACTGCCCCAAGGATAACTTTCCCCTCCCGAGAATCGACCAGATCGTGGACTCCACCGCGGGCTGTCAACGCCTCTCCTTCCTGGACGCCTACTCGGGATATAATCAGATCCGGATGAAGCAGGAAGACAAGGAAAAGACAGCATTCATCACACCCCACGGTGTGTACTGCTACACGACAATGCCCTTCTGGCTCAAAAACGCAGACGCAACATATCAGCGCTGCATGCAAAAATGCCTCGCCAAGCTCATTGGCAAGAACGTGCAAGTGTACGTTGACGACATCGTCATCAAGACTCGAGTAGAGGATACACTCCTCGAGGACATTAGAGAAACATTTGACGCTCTAAACGCATACAGGATCAAGCTCAACAAAACAAAATGCGTCTTCGGCGTCCCAGCAGGACAACTTCTCGGGTACCTGGTATCCGCCAGAGGCATCGAAGCCAACCCATAGAAGATACAAGCAATCTTGACAATGAAGGAGCCAACTAATCTACGAGGAGTCCAACAGCTCGCAGGGCAACTAGCCGCCTTGAGCAGATTTATCGCACGATTGGGTGAGCAGGCGTTACCCTTCTATAAACTGCTGAAGAAGACGGACAAGTTCGAATGGACACCGGAAGCTAAGAAGGCATTCGCAGACATGAAGCGATCCTTGCAGAGCAGGCGCATTCTGGCAACACCACAAGAGAGGGAGCCACTATACCTATACCTAGCCGCAACAAACCAGGTCATCAGCACGGCCATCGTGGTCGAACGACCTGAGGAGGGCAAGGCATATGGAGTTCAAAGACCAATCTACTACATCAGCGAGGTGCTATCGCCGTGCAAACAACGATATCCTCACTACCAGAAGCTCGCATATGGAGTTGTTCTCACAGCTCGAAAACTCAAGCACTACTTCCAGGAACATACCATAACAGTGGTTAATGATGCATCACTCGGTACAATCATGAATAACCCAATGGCATCTGGAAGAATAGCGAAGTGGAGCATCGAGCTGGGCACTTGGGACATTATCTATGCAAGGCGCAATTCCGTGAAATCCCAGGTACTCGTGGAATTCCTGAGCGAGTGGACAGAACTACAAACACCCGGGCCGCCGGAATACACGAGTAACTGGATCATGTACTTTGACGGATCCAAGAGTTACGAAGGAGCAGGAGCTGGGATCGTCCTCATATCATCCAGAGGTGACAAGCTGCAATACGTCCTACGACTGGATTTCCCACCCGACGATCCAGCATCAAACAACGACGCAAAATATGAGGCCCTTTTGCATGGGATGAAGATGGCAATTGCGTGCGGAGCCACACGACTAATGATCTACGGCGATTCCAATCTCATCGTGCAACAGACAATGAAAGAGTGCGACGCTATCGCTGAGAACATGGTAGCCTATCGTGACATGTACAACTTACTCGAAGGAAGTTTCAAAGGGTGCGAGCTGAAGCACATTGCAAGATCTAGCAACGAAGAAGCAGACAGGTTGGCGAACATGGGTTCCACAAATACACCCATACCGCCAGGGATATATTTCGAGCGGATGATTGGCGATCGGTGAAAGTCAAGAAAACTGCAGGAACACCCGCGGCATTGGAAACAGAGGTCAGCCCGCAAATTTCTATTATCGAGCTCATCCATAACATTTCGCGACAAGTTTTTCTGGTCGAGCCAGTCTGGACGCATAAATACCTCGACTACTTGTCCACCAAACAGCTCCCTGCAGACCCTCGCGAGGCTCAACAGATAATCAGACGCAACAAATCTTTTCGGGTGCTCAACGGCGAGCTATACAAACATAGCATATTAGGCATAATGCAACGATGCATAGCACCTGAAGATGGCAAGGAATTACTGCAAGACATCCACCAAGGAGACTGTGGACATCATGCTAGCTAGAAAGCAATCATGGGAAAAGCCTTCCGAGCAGGATTTTACTGGCTTACAGCAGCCAGAGACGCAAAGGAACTGGTCGACAGGTGCAACGGTTGCCAGCGATTCGCACCAAAACCACACGCACCCGCTACGGAACTGCATATGATACCCATCGCCTGGCCCTTTGCACAATGGGGGCTAGACATGGTCGGACCATTACGCAAGTCCACACCAGGTGGATACACACACTTGCTGGTCGCAGTCGATAAATTTACCAAATGGATCGAAGCCATGCCAGTAACCTCAGCCAGCGCCCAATGCGCCGTCAAATTCCTCAATTCTATCGTATGCAGATTTGGAGTACCACACGACATCATTACTGACAATGGTAGTAACTTCACGGCAAAGGAAACACAGCAGTTCTGCGAAGAAAAGGGCATCACCTTCAAATTCGCTTCAGTTGCCCATCCGCAAACCAACGGCAAGTCGAAAGATCCAACGGATTAGTTTCGGCTGGCATCAAGAAACGTCTACTCGATCGCCTACACCCGGCAGCGGGACATTGAGCAGAAGAGCTACCCTCCGTGCTATGGAGCCTCCGCACAACTCCAAATCGATCCACAAACTACACACCATTTTTCATGGTATACGGGGCCGAAGCAGTCCTTCCGGAGGACGTCAGGTTCAGCGCCCCGCGGGTTGTTCCTTACAGCGAAGAAACCTCCAACAGGGCACTCGCGGATGATATGGACGCACTCGACGAAATGCGCGATATTGCACTCGCAAGATCCGCAGTATACCAGCAGTCGCTGCAAAACTATCACAGTCGCCGCATACGCCACAGAGCCTTCGCAATAGGAGATCTGGTACTACGGCTCAAGTAGAAGTAAGGACACAAGCTCGAGCCACCATGGGAAGGGCCCTTCATAATACACGAAGTTATCCCAGGTGGCGCCTATCGACTGAAGAATCCAACGACTGGAGGCATCTATTCCAACCCTTGGAATGTTGCACAACTCCGCAAATTTTATCCCTAGATTCATTTTCACTCATCATAATAAGGCTATATTAGCCATCTTGTAGCTCGAAAGAAAAACAAATGAATTCTCAGTCATTGCAATAAAATACATGGTTTCTCAACCATAGATACTCGAATTCTCCATCCTTACATGCTAAAAGCAACAGGTATACATCCCACAAACACACGGGGGCTACACCTAACACAACATCACAGGATGAATTTTGTATACAAGGTAAACACCTTACAAAAGTTTTTTACAACTACACAGCACAACAGGATACATACATCCTACAATCACACATGGCGATGAGCATTCTCAGCCGCCAAAACCCGATCTATCTCAGCCGAGGTCAATCAAATGATTTCCTCTGCCGCAGGTCGAACAGCCCTATAATGAGGAGAAATGTCGACGATTGGACCATCGGGAAGTCTAGCTACGGAGTTGAAATTCACCTCAGGATGCCACAACCGGACGAAAGAGAGGGCCACTACCGAGCCGCAAATCATCTGATTGCGAACACACTCGGGAATTTCTCCTTCTCGCCCGAACACCCTAAGAAGATGGCTCCAATCCTCATGACTCCTCTCCAACGGATAGAAAGCAGCGTTCATTGCAATCAAAACCTCGTGAAAGGAACTCACGAGTATCTTCGCCTGGATGACCCGGAACTTCAAGGTAGCAAGCACAAAGCCTCGACTACGATCGGACCAAAAGTTACTCGCATGGGGCTTTGAGCTGCCAGCTTCCTGAAGGATGTGGTTCTCCACCCACTATTTCGCACTCCTATCATCCGACTGAACAACTGAAAAAACAAAGGTATATGATCAAAGAAAGATACAGGACAAAGAAGAATAGGTGGCTGAACTACTTACAGAGCAAATCCTTGGCAACAGACGCCAATTCATCCATCACAAACTGCTCGCGTTCAATCGCCAGCTTTTGTTTGGACTTGGCTACATCCGCTACTGTAAGGACCCCAGACCGGCAGTCTGAAACCCTCCGTATGCATACATTCACGATCCCAGAAAGATCAGTCGTGAACAACATACACAGTTGGCATACAGAAATACATCATCCATTACACGAATACATAAAGGTATTACACACATGATCACATGATCAAGTTAACTCAACTGCCATGAGGGCAGGGAACTTAACAAACACAGCGGAAGACAAATAAAAAACACAACGTAGATGAGCCCTAGTCACGCCTTAACCTACAGGCTGCTGACCCGGAGACGATCCTAGTTCGCAAAGCCGTCAGCTCCGTACTTCTCTTCGTAGATCTCCTTTGGAGGCTCCTTCTCCAAATCTGATAAGTAGATACCAGGGGCGAAACCATAATGAGTACATTTGAATGTACTCAGCAAGACATCCATCATGTCACTTACCAACATGCAAATATGCTTATATGGTGGAATAGGTAGGCTATAAATAGGGTTCACTATTAATGGTGTTCAGATAAGATGACACCACAGTTGCAGTCAGGTTAATCTGTATCTTCGCTGAAGAAGATACTTCAGAAGAACAATAACATAGTTTTATTTCTCTTGTAGATATCACATGTACAAGAGGTTTTGTAAAGCTTTGTTAAAGAATATTTTCTCTTTTGCAAAACTTCCTGGAATCAGTTTCCAGAATTCTTGCTTAGAGTAGAAAAGGTTTTCTTTGCAAAACATTTTGTTTTGTATAACATCATCTGGCTTTTCATCATCGACGATACCTTCACGGTATAAGTTTCCATTCCTTTCCGAACTTCACAAGTTCAACACTTCCTTTCCAAAATTTCCCTTTCAAAACTCCTTTTTGAAAACATTGACACAATGCTAGCTACATGGCCATTCAACTGTCCATATCCGAGGACGCGGCTTCTTCGAAAAAGTTGTACTCTGCAGAGGTGTACACATCCACCAGATCCAGTACACCTCCCGTGAAACAACCACGGACTGTAACAACAGTATGTAAACATCAGGTATCTGATCATAACCATCCACTATGTTCAAGCTAGTATATGCCTATCTCTCGATTGAGGTTGTTCTCCCCGGCATCAAGTCCCACCCTGCCTAGCCAGGAGCCTCAATGAATGCATCCGGAGGGAAAATTAATCCCACACTTATATGCCTCAAAATTGGGAGTTTCGACGACATTCGGTTCGAGGGTACGACGCCCCTTATAGCAAGTGAGATAGCACACACTAATAAGAACAAACTTCAAGTTAAGCCCCGTGCCCATGTTGGGGTAGGGTGGCAGTACGGTAAAGGTTGTCCGGCGAAGACTAGGTTATGTGTCATTTTTGAAAACACCACTTTCTCAAAAATGACCACTTCCACATTCCTCCGGAGAACAAGGATCCGCCTTTTCTCCGGGTTTTTCCGTAAAGCCTTTGTTTGGTAGAATCACAATTTTAGGGTGTCCACTTAGGGACTAGTATATTTGATGGTAAATAAATACCATAGGGTGGCTTATGGGCTTGGTATTACCAAGTTTAACTACTGGCATGATAGTAACCTATAATATAGTATAGTAGTAAATTCCACATCAAAAATAGTTTTGATAATCAAGTTTTTGTAAAACTTCAGAGGTAAAACATGCATGATAGATAATGATAAGTATTGTATCAGCAAGCATCAGGATGGCTTGCCTCAAGTCTCTTAATGTCCTTGGCCTTGAAGCAAATCGAACTTGACGCACAGCTCCACAACTGCTTCTTCTCCTTCTTCGCGTTCTAGCGTCGTAAAGGAAATAAAAGACACACACTCAGGTCTAAAATACAAACAACTTAGCTAAGAAACACATACAGCAACAAATGTTCATTCTCGAGTTCTCTCGAAACAATAACGCGAAAACTATCTCACATAACTCTCACGGTCCAAAACTGTCGTCAGGCACTATGTATGGTTTAGAAAACCACATCACACATCATACATACCATATATGGAGTGGTGTACCACTCTCATAACAAGATATATAATAAGCTGAAAATATAGCTTGTGGGTGAAAAAGGTTAGGCTGCTAAGGTAAAACAAACAGACAGAATAATACCCATGGCAGTGGGTATTACTCACCACAAGCAACTAACACTTGATGTGTTCATGATTTTAGTTGGAGGTTCTAGTTTCACAAGATACTCTTAAGCACAATCATAACACAAGTGTAAACTCATGCTAAGGTAAAACACTCCAACAAAATTCAAACAACAAGCAAACACACCACAATAGAATAGGCTATTTATTCACTATGTTCTTGTTTACTAGAGGTTTTGGAATTCCATCAATTATGGAAAATTAGCAAACAACCAGTACCTAAAAAGAAGGATAACAAGTCATAAAAATAATATAAAACACAATCATCACTCAAAGTAATATCCCTATCAAAAACATAGAAACAGGACTGCACTGATAACACACTAGTGTGGAAAACCTACACAAACATGTTATAAGAAAAATTTATATTCTACAACTATAGCACAAGAAACTAAATGATTCATGGCATCATAACAGAAGTAATAACTTCATAAATATGCTATAATAAACTCATACACTTATGAAATAAAAGATGAAAATACTATAGCAAAAAACACTATTTTCTAGTGGTGACACTAGTTCAATACTAGAGAAGCAAACAATGTTACTATGATGCTTAATTCTAAAACAAGCAAGTCATGATCATAAAATGTACCTAATAACAGTACACAAAACTTACACATGCTAGTAAGCACAAACATCGAAACAATCCCATGAAACAACTATTAAACATGCATAAATTAATTCTAGCAATTTATGTTTTTCTTAAACAATTTCTAGCAAGCAAGCAAGGTATAACTTACCCAACCAGTAGCTATGCAATCAAAGAAAAGTTATCTAAACCTTTTCAAAAATCCAAACACTCAAATTAAAATCATTCACAAACAACCTATCAATCAAAAGGAATTTAGTTTGTTTGCAAACAATTTAATTTAGCACTCAATAGTGAATCATTTCTTAACAAGATACTCCTAAGGAATATTATGCTAACAAATGGATCACACCTAGCATACTAGTAGAATCCTTATAAGAACTAAACTTCTCACTTGCATAAGTGAAAACAAACCATTATATTTTCCATGGTGGAAAATATTCCTATCAACCACATAATGAAAACATGTTAATTTCTCACATGTGCATAGTTGGGAAGTTTCATCCACAACCAAGATGCAATGGGACCAGTGGGTTATGGGCCCATTTATATCAAGGTAAATGAGGTACTAATCCTCTGGTTACTCATGACAAAAATTAGTATAGAAAAATGAACAAAACAATACTATTTATTCTAGTGCATACAAGACTAGTGCATAAGAATAGCAAAACCTACACATGCTTCACCTTAAAAATACATGCAAGCTATCAGAGACAAAAGCATCAAAATAACAGTACCAAAATGGTACTGGATCTATATCAAACATAGCACAAAAATTATCAAGGCATTAACACAAGGATCTAGCTCTCACAATAATCCCAAAGAATAAACACTAGAACAATAACATATGCTACTCATGCTTTGCTATAAGATCACATGCAAGTTAATGAAGATAATAGCATATAAATCACAGTACCAAAATGGTACTGGACTCAACACAATCATAGCACAAAAATAGGTAACAAGCACACAAGGAGTTGGTTCACACAAAACATCAAATAACTAAGCTAGTGAAACAACCTATGCTACTTCTTTAGCCATAATATATTGTAAACATGCACACACTTTGTGTGGTAGATGTAATGCAAGAAAACAACCTAATAACAAGATCCAACACATCTCTACAACCTAGGAACAAAGATTAAGCCAACCAAGCATTTCATTCCAACAAAAACAATTAAAGAAATCAAAACAGAAAAGCTTCTGTTTCTAGATCTGTCCACCAAAAATAATCTAGAGCTCAAAAAATTAATCTAAGCTAGGATAAGATAGATCTACTTAATACCAAACTCATCCAATTGGGTTTGCTCCAAAAATCATTTTTAAACTCCTTATAAAAATCAAAGAAAAGGCTACTGGTCCTTTAGTAATTTTGATGGCATTTTCATTCTACAACTCACCTTGATGTGAGTTTTGTCTCATTGGATAGATATTTTCAATACCTATCCAGATCAGTTGAGTTTGTTCCATTTGATTATATAGTTTAAAAGTTATGGTGAAATCATTCTCAGAGATAGTCTGTGGCAAAACAGACATTGTGTCCAAAATATTTGCCCAAATCCAGATCTGCAAATTTGGCATGGCTTGGATTTCATGTATGCATGTCCATGATTTTTCTCAGATTTTATTGTGCTTATTTAGTATTTTATACACGTCCAAAGTGAATGCCTCAGATCCTGTAAAAAAAACAAAAGAACAAGCAAAATGTGCGGGTGGGCTGGATCCACTGCGGCTGCGGCCCAGCTAGCGGCAGCGCAGCCCACAGCGCTTGCGCGCGCGCGGGAAGGCGCGGGAAAAGCGGCGTTTGAAGGGGACCGTGGATCCCAGATCCAACGGCTCCTCACCTTCTTCTTCCTCTCCTCACTCTCTCTCTCTCTGTCCCGATCGGAGAAGAACAAAACGCGGCCGTGGCTCACCGTGGGGGGCTCGGGAAGGGAAGGCGCGGGCTCGGGGTGGCTGCTGGGTGGTAGGGGCACCGAGGGGTGGTCACCGCGGCGGCTGGCGCGGCTCCAGGCGGCGGCGCTCCAGGTGATTCCCACGGCGGCGAGGTGGATGGCGGCGGCGCTCCTGTGCACAAGGGACCACGGGAACAAGTCAGCGAGGGTCAGGGGGGTTAGGGGAATCCATCCAAGGCAGTGGGAAGGGAGGAGAAGGCTCGGGCCGAGCTGCACCGTGTCGTGCCCGTGGTGGTGACCGCCGGCGAGTACACGGCCCGTGCTCGCTCCAGGGGCTCGGGCTTGGCTCTCTTTAGGTTTGGGGAGGTAGAGGGAGGTATGAGGGAGGCCAGGGCGTGAGGAGGTGCCCTCTGGACCTTAATACCAGAGAGAGTGAAGAGAGGGGCACGGTGGTCACATGAGCTAGACATGGCTTGTCCAATTGGAGGTGTTCCAGTGGTGACCAAGCTACAGGGGGATGTCCTAGATGGTCCTCTTCGTACTCACACATGAGCAAGGGCACAGTAGGGGCCAAGGGATGGGCAAAAGTGAAAATGCACTATTCCAACCACTACAAGTGACATCATCACTTAGTCAACAAGCCACCTCATTTTCTCCATCCCTAGCTGACCAAAAGAGGATCCAAAGCCACCTTCTAGAAGCTCAGTATCATTGCTTTCGAATTGGCAAAGTGGCAAGGCTTGGATCAGTACACACAAGCTAAAACATCAAGTCCAAAAGTGTTGATCACTGTTCTGTCAGAAAAAATTCGTCTTATGACTTAGAATTTTTTTAAGTGTTGAGAACAAACAGAAAATGCAAAAAGTTGAGTTTGTTTTCAGGGTTCAATTGCTTTCCAAAATTGGTTTTCAAAACATGGACTTGTTAACCATGTTATATACTTTCAGAAACAACTTTTGAAAACAATTTTGAAATAGTTTAAGGCCATGAAAACAATGTGGAAAAAGGTATACTTTCTGTTTTTATCTGTTTCTAAAAACTGCATTTTTCTGCCTTAATTTTATACCACAAAAACAACAAGCAAAAGATAGTTTTTATTTCTTCCAAAATAAAAGTGAGCTTATGGATTTGTAGTACATATATCAAGGATTAATTATAAGTCAAGAAATCATAAAATAACCATCTATAGCTTGGTGAAAACAATGGTAGAAAATGGGTACTTGGCTTTATTTTCAGGAATTGTTTTCTATTGGAAAGTTAAAAGAAAACTTTCATAGATCACTTTGGAAACTTGTTTTCTTGGATCCAACAAGGTTAAAAGTTTGTTTTAAGATGCAAACAAGAATGGTGCAAGTCTTGGAATGAAAATCCACTCAAGTATCAATAAGAAAACATTAGGGAAAAATATCAGGAATATTTTTCAGAAACCTATGGTGTTGGTTTTATAATGAAACAAAACTTATGTTGCAAATATGGTTAAAATCATAACACAAGTTATTTCAAACAATCATGTTGTTGTAAACATTGCTTTGTTGGCCCTAAAGTTGTCTTCTTGAGCACAGTTCAAGGGTCTAAAAACTGGGATGTGACAGACCTTCCCCCCTTACCAGAATCTCGTCCCGAGATTCGCAGGCAAACGAAAAGAGGGTATGGTCAAAATAACAATGTTAGATGATTTGTTTACAAAACATGTGTTGGTGTTTTGTAACATTATTTACAGGGGCTTCCCCCCTTTGATTTATCTTACCAGAATTCACCGGTAAATTTGTTTTCTTTACAAAGGTTTGGGTGCCATGTTCTAAACCTCGAACATATTGCTCCTTAAAACCATGATATCCAACCATGGCTTATTCTTTGGTTATAAGATTTATTTGCTTACCACTCAATGATCAATTAAATGGATATCGATCAATATTTAAAAAGTATGAGCTTTCTATTGCTCACTGTCTAAAATCCAGGAAAATCCACTATCTTCCTCTTTACCTAATAGTTAAAACTCAAAACATTTGTTTTCCTCAAAGGTAGTTTATCAAGGTCATAAAGCTATACTAACTCTGAGTACTATCAGCTTTATACGGTTCCTATGAAAAAAACTCCAAGCTCAATATTGATATTTCCTAAAATCTATCATCATCAATTTATATCCACCAATCCTTATAAGCCTCAAATGAGTTCTACTATCTCATACTGTAGAATCTGGCTCCTCCAACACATACATACGGGAGATATTGTCTACTAGTAATGATCATAGTTTACCCATCTAATATTTTTTCCAACCTTTCACTTTCTTCAAAATAGCTATAGAATCATTCTAAGGCACCTTTCTCTTTGTTTTTGGAAAAAGTTGATTACACGTTTTTTTTCTTTTTAACGGTGATAAACAAACTCTGTAACATATCAACTTTATAAGTTACTTTGTAAGGTATTTGGTTTTAGATAGCAGCATAAAAAGAAAATTTGATGAGCCAACTTAGTAGGGTTTTAAGCTAAAGAGATGAGGTTATATTACTAATTTGGTAAGGTCTCCAATTCTGTAAGGCCTCGAACTAGAATTAGATGAAACCATTTTACTAACTCAGTAGAGTGGCAACAACTTTATGTGGCAAAAATTTAATTTACTTTGTAGGGTGTTATACACAAATTAGACGAGATTTTTGTTAGTATCGTTAACTATTTAAGATTTTACTTAGTCTGACGTGACACTTCTAGTGTCCCATTTACGTCGGGTTTTCTCATGGTGCGACGATAAACCAAAACAAGGGGGTTCACAGGTGTGGTTTGGAAACGTACCATTGGCTATGGCAGGAGTCGAAGATGCTCCTGCAACATCGTCTCTGTCTCGAGGTCCACTCATCAGATTCTTGCGTTTCTTCTGGGCTGGACCCTGGGTTTCTTGGGTTTCTTCAGGATGAGCTTGAATACGGTTCTTATTGGGACATTTGCGAACAAAGTGTCCTTCCTGTCTACAGGCAAAACAAACCTTGGTTTTAGGCTTGACTTTCACCCGTCCCCTCGAAGGTTGCTCCGACCAAGCCGGATCATACTCCCTCTGGGGACAATTACGAGCAAAGTGCCCTTCCGTCCCACAGACAAAACACTCCTCAGTCACCCATAGACTAGTTTCTCCTGGCGTCACCATCTTCCTTTTGCGGCTCTCTCCAGCAAGCAGTTGCTGGTATCCTCTCATAAGGAACATAGTATTCTCAGCGTTGGTGATGGCAAGCTGAGTCAACTGTTCCAGGATAGCATGGGTGGCGATGTGCTCAGCACGAGCGGCTTTACTTTTTTCCTTCAACAGAGCAAACAGTTGAGCAACTGTCGGCTCAGGTGACGGAGGTGGATTGCTGGCCATGCTGAAGAAAAAGAACGGTGTAAGACGATAATAACTAAAGGTGGTCTTGGTTTTAAAGGCTCGTGACATATACCGGCTCATAGCGGATATGAGAACGGTAGATAACACGACAACAAGCAAACATCGACGAAACTAAAGCCAACTCAAACCCAGATTAACACGCATGTGAAAAACGAGTCTTAACAAGCATAACTTATCTTAAAGTTCCACAAGGCTAAAGCATAAGGCTTACAACACAATAACAAGTCCTAACAACTCCATATAAGTTAGGAAGCAAGATTGAATAAAACACAAATTCATTTCAATCAAGAGCACACACAAAGAAACAAAAATAGGAAAACTATTGTTTCCTAAATAACCATAATCATTCCATCGTTCACTTAATTCCTAAACACCGAATGTCATAGTATCTACAACGCCTACTAAGATTTGGTTTTCTAGAGTAGATATACCTGATACCCTATTGACTAGTAAACGAATAGGTCATCATCTTATTTTCTCGTGACTTCTCCTTTTTACCAACTAGGGTAAAAAGTGTCCTAAGTCAGTTAATTCCTTGGTTTAGAAAGAGTTGTCAGTAGTTCGCATGCTTTGGTTAGGTGTTAACCTAAGATTAGGCAAAGCATGTTAGTTTTGTTAGCTTTCTATTAAATAATGTTTGTCCGACAAGATACGACTGGCGTCATCGTACGTCGAATATTTAATCGTGCTCTTCGGATTGGCTTTGGAGGGGGTTGCGCCTCATGGCATGTGAAGACTTATTTTGCACCTTTCTCCAGAGGAGGGAGGTATATAACCTTTAAAAGGGGATTTCTCTAGTTTGGTCTTTTAAAAGGGGACATAAAAGAAATGCGACATTTAGCCAACAGGGCAAAACGAGTCTTTTGCAAACCGACAAAACACAGAGGTTTTGGTCAGTATTGGTTGGTTTTCTTCACGCCTTTTTTTCTTCTTTGAGGGTTGTCGTTGTTGGAGCTTTATCTGTTGGAGTGCATCACTGGTAGCAACGCTATCAGCTCGTGTGGCTTGATGGTCCTCTATTATTAGGTCCAATGGTGCTTTTATTGATGGTGGAGATGGTGGTGGTTCACGACGAGTCGCACTATGAAGTGAAAACATGTATAAGTCTAAGCAACACATTCTTGTTTTTGAATACTATACAAACATTTTTGCTTGCAAAAATTTAACACGAGGCGATTCAAAAACAAGAGCGGGGCAATCACAAATTTGCAAAAATTTGAGCACCCCACAAAAATAGAAGCCTAGATGAACCAAATTCTACACCACACAACAGCACAAAGTCCTACGGACACACATAAGCAAGCCAAAACACACAAACAAGGCTCCATTGGAGCTACGTAGGGGGATGATTCAAAATCCTAGAAGTGGCTGAAGAACTATATCTACTTCTGACCATCGTCACTGTAGAGCTAGGCAATTATTTTGGTCTTCTCGGGACATCGGCAAGTATAAAATCTTTTGGATGGAAACAAGATAATAGAAGTAAAGTTTTGATAAAAACTTTGAACTGAGAGAGGTAAAATATGCAACAATCTGTTTTTGAAACCCCCAACTGTTTTCTGGACAGAAAACTTCAAGGACGAGAGGTGTTTTAAAAAACAGAGCGGAGCAGTTGCAAACAAGTAAGAAATAAACTCTTAACCGAGAGACATATGCCTTTAGAATCTTTTGACAAGATAATAAGGAGGGAAAATATACTAAAATTCCCTTAGATAAAAATAATTTAGATAGTAAATAGGTTTTTACTCAAAAATATTTTTCTTTCCTATCTGACGTCCATGCTAACTAAGGTCTCCTAAGGTCAGGATGGCTCTGATACCAACTCTGTAAGGACCCCAGACCGGCAGTCTGAAACCCTTCGTATGCATACATTCACGATCCCAGAAAGATCAGTCGTGAACAACATACACAGTTGGCATACAGAAATACATCATCCATTACACGAATACATAAAGGTATTACACACATGATCACATGATCAAGTTAACTCAACTGCCATGAGGGCAGGGAACTTAACAAACACAGCGGAAGACAAATAAAAAACACAACGTAGATGAGCCCAAGTCACGCCTTAACCTACAGTCTGCTGACCCGGAGACGATCCTAGTTCGCAAAGCCGTCAGCTCCGTACTTCTCTTCGTAGATCTCCTTTGGAGGCTCCTTCTCCAAATCTGATAAGTAGATACCAGGGGCGAAACCATAATGAGTACATTTGAATGTACTCAGCAAGACATCCATCATGTCACTTACCAACATGCAAATATGCTTATATGGTGGAATAGGTAGGCTATAAATAGGGTTCACTATCAATGGTGTTCAGATAAGATGACACCACAGTTGCAGTCAGGTTAATCTGTATCTTCGCTGAAGAAGATACTTCAGAAGAACAATAACATAGTTTTATTTCTCTTGTAGATATCACATGTACAAGAGGTTTTGTAAAGCTTTGTTAAAGAATATTTTCTCTTTTGCAAAACTTCCTGGAATCAGTTTCCAGAATTCTTGCTTAGAGTAGAAAAGGTTTTCTTTGCAAAACATTTTGTTTTGTATAACATCATCTGGCTTTTCATCATCGACGATACCTTCACGGTATAAGTTTCCATTCCTTTCCGAACTTCACAAGTTCAACACTTCCTTTCCATAATTTCCCTTTCAAAACTCCTTTTTGAAAACATTGACACAATGCTAGCTACATGGCCATTCAACTGTCCATATCCGAGGACGCGGATTCTTCGAAAAAGTTGTACTCTGCAGAGGTGTACACATCCACCAGATCCAGTACACCTCCCGTGAAACAACCACGGACTGTAACAACAGTATGTAAACATCAGGTATCTGATCATAACCATCCACTATGTTCAAGCTAGTATATGCCTATCTCTCGATTGAGGTTGTTCTCCCCGGCATCAAGTCCCACCCTGCCTAGCCAAGAGCCTCAATGAATGCATCCGGAGGGAAAATTAATCCCACACTTTATATGCCTCAACATTGGGAGTTTCGACGACATTCGGTTCGAGGGTACGACGCCCCTTATAGCAAGTGAGATAGCACACACTAATAAGAACAAACTTCAAGTTAAGCCCCGTGCCCATGTTGGGGTAGGGTGGCAGTACGGTAAAGGTTGTCCGGCGAAGACTAGGTTATGTGTCATTTTTGAAAACACCACTTTCTCAAAAATGACCACTTCCACATTCCTCCGGAGAACAAGGATCCGCCTTTTCTCCGGGTTTTTCCGTAAAGCCTTTGTTTGGTAGAATCACAATTTTAGGGTGTCCACTTAGGGACTAGTATATTTGATGGTAATAAATACCATAGGGTGGCTTATGGGCTTGGTATTACCAAGTTTAACTACTGGCATGATAGTAACCTATAATATAGTATAGTAGTAAATTCCACATCAAAAATAGTTTTGATAATCAAGTTTTTGTAAAACTTCAGAGGTAAAACATGCATGATAGATAATGATAAGTATTGTATCAGCAAGCATCAGGATGGCTTGCCTCAAGTCTCTTAATGTCCTTGGCCTTGAAGCAAATCGAACTTGACGCACAGCTCCACAACTGCTTCTTCTCCTTCTTCGCGTTCTAGCGTCGTAAAGGAAATAAAAGACACACACTCAGGTATAAAATACAAACAACTTAGCTAAGAAACACATACAGCAACAAATGTTCATTCTCGAGTTCTCTCGAAACAATAACGCGAAAACTATCTCACATAACTCTCACGGTCCAAAACTGTCGTCAGGCACTATGTATGGTTTAGAAAACCACATCCCACATCATACATACCATATATGGAGTGGTGTACCACTCTCATAACAAGATATATAAGAAGCTAAAAATATAGCTTGTGGGTGAAAAAGGTTAGGCTGCTAAGGTAAAACAAACAGACAGAATAATACCCATGGCAGTGGGTATTACTCACCACAAGCAACTAACACTTGATGTGTTCATGATTTTAGTTGGAGGTTTTAGTTTCACAAGATACTCTTAAGCACAATCATAACACAAGTGTAAACTCATGCTAAGGTAAAACACTCCAACAAAATTCAAACAACAAGCAAACACACCACAATAGAATAGGCTATTTATTCACTATGTTCTTGTTTACTAGAGGTTTTGGAATTCCATCAATTATGGAAAATTAGCAAACAACCAGTACCTAAAAAGAAGGATAACAAGTCATAAAAATAATATAAAACACAATCATCACTCAAAGTAATATCCCTATCAAAAACATAGAAACAGGACTGCACTGATAACACACTAGTGTGGAAAACCTACACAAACATGTTATAAGAAAAATTTATATTCTACAACTATAGAACAAGAAACTAAATGATTCATGGCATCATAAAAGAAGTAATAACTTCATAAATATGCTATAATAAACTCATACACTTATGAAATAAAAGATGAAAATACTATAGCAAAAAAATCACTATTTTCTAGTGGTGACACTAGTTCAATACTAGAGAAGCAAACAATGTTACTATGATGCTTAATTCTAAAACAAGCAAGTCATGATCATAAAATGTACCTAATAACAGTACACAAAACTTACACATGCTAGTAAGCACAAACATCAAAACAATCCCATGAAACAACTATTAAACATGCATAAATTAATTCTAGCAATTTATGTTTTTCTTAAACAATTTCTAGCAAGCAAGCAAGGTATAACTTACCCAACCAGTAGCTATGCAATCAAAGAAAAGTTATCTAAACCTTTTCAAAAATCCAAACACTCAAATTAAAATCATTCACAAACAACCTATCAATCAAAAGGAATTTAGTTTGTTTGCAAACAATTTAATTTAGCACTCAATAGTGAATCATTTCTTAACAAGATACTCCTAAGGAATATTATGCTAACAAATGGATCACACCTAGCATACTAGTAGAATCCTTATAAGAACTAAACTTCTCACTTGCATAAGTGAAAACAAACCATTATATTTTCCATGGTGGAAAATATTCCTATCAACCACATAATGAAAACATGTTAATTTCTCACATGTGCATAGTTGGGTTTCATCCACAACCAAGATGCAATGGGACCAGTGGGTTATGGGCCCATTTATATCAAGGTAAATGAGGTACTAAGCCTCTGGTTACTCATGACAAAAATTAGTATAGAAAAATGAACAAAACAATACTATTTATTCTAGTGCATACAAGACTAGTGCATAAGAATAGCAAAACCTACACATGCTTCACCTTAAAAATACATGCAAGCTATCAGAGACAAAAGCATCAAAATAACAGTACCAAAATGGTACTGGATCTATATCAAACATAGCACAAAAATTATCAAGGCATTAACACAAGGATCTAGCTCTCACAATAATCCCAAAGAATAAACACTAGAACAATAACATATGCTACTCATGCTTTGCTATAAGATCACATGCAAGTTAATGAAGATAATAGCATATAAATCACAGTACCAAAATGGTACTGGACTCAACACAATCATAGCACAAAAATAGGTAACAAGCACACAAGGAGTTGGTTCACACAAAACATCAAATAACTAAGCTAGTGAAACAACCTATGCTACTTCTTTAGCCATAATATATTGTAAACATGCACACACTTTGTGTGGTAGATGTAATGCAAGAAAACAACCTAATAACAAGATCCAACACATCTCTACAACCTAGGAACAAAGATTAAGCCAACCAAGCATTTCATTCCAACAAAAACAATTAAAGAAATCAAAACAGAAAAGCTTCTGTTTCTAGATCTGTCCACCAAAAATAATCTAGAGCTCAAAAAATTAATCTAAGCTAGGATAAGATAGATCTACTTAATACCAAACTCATAGAATTGGGTTTGCTCCAAAAATCATTTTTAAACTCCTTATAAAAATCAAAGAAAAGTCTACTGGTCCTTTAGTAATTTGGATGGCAATTTCATTCTACACCTCACCTTGATGTGAGGTTTGTCTCATTGGATATATATTTTCAATACCTATCCAGATCAGTTGAGTTTGTTCCATTTGATTATATAGTTTAAAAGTTATGGTGAAATCATTCTCAGAGATAGTCTGTGGCAAAACAGACATTGTGTCCAAAATATTTGCCCAAATCCAGATCTGCAAATTTGGCATGGCTTGGATTTCATGTATGCATGTCCATGATTTTTCTCAGATTTTATTGTGCTTATTTAGTATTTTATACACGTCCAAAGTGAATGCCTCAGATCCTGTAAAAAAAACAAAAGAACAAGCAAAACGTGCGGGTGGGCTGGATCCACTGCGGCTGCGGCCCAGCTAGCGGCAGCGCAGCCCACAGCGCTTGCGCGCGCGGGGGAAGGCGCGGGAAAAGCGGCGTTTGAAGGGGACCGTGGATCCCAGATCCAACGGCTCCTCACCTTCTTCTTCCTCTCCTCACTCTCTCTCTCTGTCCCGATCGGAGAAGAACAAAACGCGGCCGTGGCTCACCGTGGGGGGCTCGGGAAGGGAAGGCGCGGGCTCGGGGTGGCTGCTGGGTGGTAGGGGCACCGAGGGGTGGTCACCGCGGCGGCTGGCGCGGCTCCAGGCGGCGGCGCTCCAGGTGATGCCCGCGGCGGCGAGGTGGATGGCGGCGGCGCTCCTGTGCACAAGGGACCACGGGAACAAGTCAGCGAGGGTCAGGGGGGTTAGGGGAATCCATCCAATGCAGTGGGAAGGGAGGAGAAGGCTCGGGCCGAGCTGCACCGTGTCGTGCCCGTGGTGGTGACCGCCGGCGAGTACACGGCCCGTGCTCGCTCCAGGGGCTCGGGCTTGACTCTCTTTAGGTTTGGGGAGGTAGAGGGAGGTATGAGGGAGGCCAGGGCGTGAGGAGGTTCCCTCTGGACCTTAATACCAGAGAGAGTGAAGAGAGGGGCACGGTGGTCACATGAGCTAGACATGGCTTGTCCAATTGGAGGTGTTCCAGTGGTGACCAAGCTACAGGGGGATGTCCTAGATGGTCCTCTTCGTACTCACACATGAGCAAGGGCACAGTAGGGGCCAAGGGATGGGCAAAAGTGAAAATGCACTATTCCAACCACTACAAGTGACATCATCACTTAGTCAACAAGCCACCTCATTTTCTCCATCCCTAGCTGACCAAAAGAGGATCCAAAGCCACCTTCTAGAAGCTCAGTATCATTGCTTTCGAATTGGCAAAGTGGCAAGGCTTGGATCAGTACACACAAGCTAAAACATCAAGTCCAAAAGTGTTGATCACTGTTCTGTCAGAACAATTCAGTCTTATGACTTAGAATTTTTTTAAGTGTTGAGAACAAACAGAAAATGCAAAAAGTTGAGTTTGTTTTCAGGGTTCAATTGCTTTCCAAAATTGGTTTTCAAAACATGGACTTGTTAACCATGTTATATACTTTCAGAAACAACTTTTGAAAACAATTTTGAAATAGTTTAAGGCCATGAAAACAATGTGGAAAAAGGTATACTTTCTGTTTTTATCTGTTTCTAAAAACTGCATTTTTCTGCCTTAATTTTATACCACAAAAACAACAAGCAAAAGATAGTTTTTATTTCTTCCAAAATAAAAGTGAGCTTATGGATTTGTAGTACATATATCAAGGATTAATTATAAGTCAAGAAATCATAAAATAACCATCTATAGCTTGGTGAAAACAATGGTAGAAAATGGGTACTTGGCTTTATTTTCAGGAATTGTTTTCTATTGGAAAGTTAAAAGAAAACTTTCATAGATCACTTTGGAAACTTGTTTTCTTGGATCCAACAAGGTTAAAAGTTTGTTTTAAGATGCAAACAAGAATGGTGCAAGTCTTGGAATGAAAATCCACTCAAGTATCAATAAGAAAACATTAGGGAAAAATATCAGGAATATTTTTCAGAAACCTATGGTGTTGGTTTTATAATGAAACAAAACTTATGTTGCAAATATGGTTAAAATAATAACACAAGTTATTTCAAACAATCATGTTGTTGTAAACATTGCTTTGTTGGCCCTAAAGTTGTCTTCTTGAGCACAGTTCAAGGGTCTAAAAACTGGGATGTGACAGCTACCCCACGCAATGCTTTTAGCTTGCGTTCACCATCCGCAACACGATCACAGAGGCCTGCAAAGGTCCCAACAGCGGCAACAAGAGGATTTGCTAGGGTAGCAAGTCCACTTGAAGACTCTGCAGCAACCCCGGCTACCTGGAAGAATACATGGAAATTGAAGGAATAAGATGCCCCATTCGAGATATAACAATCACCTATTCGACAGGTTCTCGGGGGCTACTCCCATCGGGAGGAAACACACAGCAAATCAGTCACAGTAAGCATCTCAGAAAAACATCTCGATTAAACGATGAAAATACGGGAATGCATCCCAAGGTTCATTACAATCGAAAGAGCGAAATACAAAGAAAATATACTAAGGAGCTGCGGTTGTGCTGCCGCTCGCGATGGTGCCTCCCCTAGCACGGGCGAACAACTCGAATAACTTCCGAGCAAGGACTCCGGCTGGCTCGCCAAAACGACGAAGCCCCACCTTTTTGCCCGTAGAAGGATCGACGGGGAGGTCCGAGTACGCCTCTTCCAAACCGGTGACTCCATGCGCCAGCGCGAACTCGATGGTGGTCTTCTCCCAGACTCCGACTGCGCAACCGCGTAGGTGCCAAGAAGATTGCTCTCCGAGAAAATCTTCAAAAGATCACCCAGTGCAGGTGGAGACACGGCGTCGACTAGAAAGCGACCGTGAAGCTGCGTCAGCACTCGAATGGCATCGCCAATCAGGGTGCAAATTCCTTCGACGTGCTTCCTGAGCTGGGCGCAGGAATCGGTCAGCGCATCCACCCGTTGGACCCCAGGAAGCTCCAGTGGGACGCCCAGAAGACCTGCAAAGGAAAATATTAAAATCCAAGGACCTATCAGACAACCAGAAGACGACAATAGACCAAAAGCAACTTACCCGCAAAACGTTCGGCCAGAGGACGAAGGAAGTCGACAAGGTCGGAGTCCGCCTTGGTGCCAGCCTCCTCCAGATTCTTCAGAGCATCCTGGGCGGCCGCAAGCTTTCCTTCGAGGTCAGCCGACAGCATGCGGGAGGACTCAAGTTCCTGTCGAGTAGCTGCCAACTGAGCCTCTTGAGCAATTGCCCGAGTGGAGGCATCCGCCTTCTCGGCCTTCATAAACTCAACTTGAGATGCGCAGCAATGGTTATCATAAACAAAGAAATTGGCAGAAATAAAGAGATAAAGATGAGGGAAGGCGATAAACTTACTTCGAAGGAGCTCATTTTCGCTGGCGAGTCGATCACGATCCGACCGAAGGGTCCCGCATTCCGCTTCGGCAAGAACGACACGACGACCAACGGCCGCAAGGGAGTCGATGAGGGACTGCAAAGAACATGAAGATAGTAGAATCAGAAAAGATAAATTTGAGCCTATACACGATTGAAAACATTCGAGTATAGCCTCGGGGGCTACTCCCATCGGGAGCACTGTCGTGCACATGATAAAGCAAGAAGAAAGGACAAGGTCTACATCTTTGAGCCTGTAGCCAATCGCATGCGATCAACTACAACCTCGGGGGCTACTCCCAACGGGAGCACTGCCGTGCACCCGATAAAAAACAGATCCAAACTAACAAAGCACTGAAGAAGCTAGCAGCAAAGTTTACCTAGCCTTGGGCGAAGGAAAGGGGATCCGCTGAGCTACCCGACACCTCCTTCGGAGTCGAGGCCCCAGCGGCAAAACTAGGAATTCTGTATTCCGTAGTCGCCGCAGTGGGGGCTACACTCGGCGAATTCTGCACGGTGTCGGCGGTAGGGGTCCCACCCGCGGTTTCAACTTTTTTCTTGTTTTCGAGAGGAAGGGAAGAGACGAATCTATGAGGGCTGATAGCTTGCAGACTACAATGAAGACAGTATGTCAAAATACGCGAAAGGAAAATGTTCGACTAAGAACAAGAAGAGAAACTTACTCGTCGTCATCTTCGTCGTCCAACATATCCGCATTCCGGGCGGTTTGGATATTTGGAAATGAAGGAGAAGGGGCGCGCGTGCGCAGCGGGGTCACGATGAGGGGCCCCTTCCCGGGCGATTCCTTGTCCAAAGAGTTGTCCTTGGAGGTGGACTCATCTCCCTCCACTCGATGGCGTTTGCGGTGAAGGAGACCTCTACCCGAATCCTCCGCGCCATCCGAGGAGTCACGCTCAGAGCTCGAGGAGGCATTAGCAACACTGGTGTCGGCTGGGCCGTCCAAGTTACTCGCCAACAAATCCGAGGCATCCTCCCCGGACATTGGCGGGTAGCAGGTGGCCACGGTTAGGCTCTACCAAAGAAGACAGAAGAAAAGCAAGAGAAAATTTCAGTCGACCAAATTTCAGAACAAGGAAAGAAATGAAGATAGAAGGAAAGACAAACTTACTTCAGGTGGCGGAGGCCTTGATGCCTCGAAAGCTGCGACCGTGCAGTCGGGGAAGGTTTCGCCCACCTTCAAGCTGGTGATGGCCGCGATCTTCTTCTCGAACTCGAAGTTCGAGAGCTCTTCGCGGCTCACGCGGCTGGGGTCTTCAGTGCCCTGGTACTCCCACATCGTGGAAGGCCTGTCCTGCAGGGGCTGAATCCTGCGCTTGAGGAAGATGCTCGCCAGGTGCAGCCCGTTCAGCACAACTCCGGCGGCTTGGTCCCGTAGGGCAGCCACCTTGGCGAGTAGCGGCATGACTACATGGTTTTCTTCAGCCGATAGCTTATGCGCCCAGGACTTCCGCCTCTTCAGAACAACGAATGGGTGGAATTCATTAATTCCATACGAGCTGTTGTCGGTGATGTAGAACCACTTCTTTCTCCACCCTTGAGCGGAGTCGATGAAGTGCATCCCGAAGTAGCTGACGTTCGATTTCGCCTGGATTCCGAAACCGCCGGTGCGCAGCGGCTCGCCAGGCTCATTCTCTACTCGCGACTTCTCGCAGAAGACGCGGATCTTGAAGAGGGCCTTCCAGAGGCCCCAATGCGGGCGAATGCCCAAGAAGCACTCGCAAAATACAATGAAGCACGAGATGTGTTGCACTGCATTCAGAGGCAGATCGTGGAGCTGTATGCCATAGACATACAACAATGCCACGAGGAAGGGGTGAAGAGGAAAGGAGAGTCCGCGCAACACGTGGTCCGCGAAAACCACGCTTTCGTTCACGCGGGGATTGGGTACCTCCTCCTTCTTGCCGAGGCGCACCCGTTTCTCAGCTTCCGGAGGCAGCAACCCCTCCCGCTGCATCTCCTTGATGCTCTTGTGGGTGGTATTGGGTGAGCGCCAATCGCCCGAGCGCGGTGCGGGTGGCGCAGGAACTTCTTCTGACGCCCTCGACGACGAGATGGCGGCGCCGCGTTTCTTGCCTCCCGCCATTGGCCTGCAGTGCGAGGAGAGAGGTGGAGAGCAAGGAAGACGAAGAACGAAGAAGACGAAGGCAGGGGAAATTTTCACCGTTTCACCCAAGGCTTGCATTTATACACAGAGCTAGTCGATCCTGACCGCTCACTGAGCCACGTGGCATCCATCGCGGCCGCCACGTGCGAAGGCGAAACGAAATGGCGGCGGATGCTATTTCGTGCCACGATCCTAACAGTGGATCGTGCGCATTTACTGCGCGCATTTTCGCGTAAAAACCGGGAACGACGTCTCGTTTCCGGTCAAAAAGCTGACAAGGTGGGCCAACACTTATGCTCTTGTTCCGTCACGTCCCATCGGGAGGATAAAAGTGCGCCATGACGTCATAGCTTGCATCATCAAGCTGGAGAATATTTCGAATGAAAAGTCCAAACACGAAAATAACTTCGTATGGACAAATTATGGCGTGAAATTTCTTTCACAGGAAAACAAGACCCTAAACACGAAAGCTCTTTCGTATGGGCATAAAACTCTAAACACGAAAATAACTTCGTATGGACAAATTATGGCGTGAATTTTCTTTCACGAGAAAACAAGACCCTAAACACGAAAGCTCTTTCATATGGGCATAAAACTCCAAGCACGAAAAATCTTTCGTATGGACAAAAATATCTTGGTTTTCCTACTCGCGAAACCACATACCTGAAACTCTGCGGGTGTGCAAATCCTGCCACCCCGTCACATGATGTCTACACATGAGAAACCTGGATTGTTCAGCCGACTAGGTACATCTGGATGCCGTATTCTTTCGAATATGAAGGTAAGACCAAAAAGATCTCTCTTGAGGGACTGGATTCGCACTCAAGCTGCGTCCTCCGGTAAAGTTCCGTGTCAACAACATGAACAAAAATCCTAGCGGACGCGCCGGGTACCCCCATAGGTTAAGTTCGACTCGGTAAGACCTCCACGGCCCAGTCGCAATGATCACCTCATCGGGTTTGAGTCGGAGGTCTCGAATCTGTGTAGGGCAGAACTGTTTTTGACCTAGTTGCAATTAATTGGCCCTGATCTTTCGGGAGAGCCAAGCTGCTGCGCCACATCCTTCTGCGAAAAACAGCCCTAAAACACAGGCACTTTCACTTGCTCGATACTCAGGTATAAAAGCTCATCACACAGGGTATACACCCTCCAAGTGGAAAACAACCATAATGGTTATCCAAAGAAATGCAAGACGAAAAATCTGACCGTCTACTCGACTGGAAAAATCCCAATCGAGCAAACGCTCGGGGGCTACCAACGAAGGGATGGATCTTGGACCCTGCGGGTAAGGACACCCCGTCTTAAGCCCAAGGTTAAGGCCTAAGAAGGGAAGCCCTTGGAGTGTTCTGGAAGTCCCACTTGAAGCCCACCCGCAATGCCTTGCGGGCTAAGTTAGGAAACTTGTAACCGACATAGGGTTAGAGTTCGAGTCCTCTTCGGGTAGGGTTTGAGACCTGGCCACTTATATAAGGCCAGGAGAACCGTCGGAAGAGGGCCAAGCAATACCGCACCACCAAAGCCTTGAGCTCGAGATTGTACTCTCGACTTGAGCAATCATCATTGTAACCGATCTATTCGATAATACAGATCGACAGAGGCAGGAGTAAGGGTTTTACCTCTACGAGGGCCCCGAACCTGGGTAAATCGTGCCCCTTGTCTAGCCGATGATCGTCACCAGTGCTCATGGGTTCTCCTATTCGAAACCCTGTGGGATCACCTGAGGGATTTGCCGAGTTACATATTCGACACCAGGGGCAACGCAATATACCCTTTGTTTAAGTGTGGTTGTTGTGGAGTGCGGGTTCTATATCAAAAAAGGCATGGGGCTAAATGCAAAAGTATATTGTGCTGGTTTTTTACCGCACGATCACAATCGAATGGTGATGGAGGGGACTTAGATTTGGGCAATCTAGGCCCACCTACGCCTAGCGCTGACCCATCAAATAGGGAAAACAACACACATGCAAAGGGTCTGTTTATTGACTCATAAAGCCTCGTTGACGATGGTGTTTTTCTCGGATCTTGCAATGGTGGAGCCTGGCGTCTCTTCCGGCATTCGTCTCGGCGCTGGAGTTAGACGGCGGCCGCTCATTACGGTGGTTGCAGGAAACCTTAGGGATCGTTTTGTATTTCTCGGTCTTTTAGTTTTTTATCTGTAAATTCAGGATAATATTTGTATCCCGGTTTGTCTTTTAGTTTCCACATGTTTTGCTTATTATAACTTGATTTCGATTAATGAAATATGTGGTTGCTCTCAAACAAATGGGGCACACAACACACCCCGCGCTAATCACTTTTCACCACTAATCACGTTTAGTCAGCGAACCGTTCTTTTCTTTCCGCACAGCAAACAAGCATCCTTACCGCCTCCTCGTCCCTATGCCTATGATAAAAACTTGTGCTCTACTTATAATGTTACTTATTGTAGAGGGTATAAACACCTCCCTTTTCAATGTGAGTATAATGACAATGTTACCGTATCTTCTTATGTTAAGGGAAATTATGACTTTTATGATGTGGAACAAACTGAGGAATTTGTTGCTTGGAAGGGTGCATTCAAAATTGCCTATTTGCTTCAAAGTATTGATGATGCACATTATAAATATGAGATTTGTGCTATACAAGAATATTTCTTTGATAATTACAAGGATTGTAATTGCTACATAATTAAATATCTTAATAGATGCTCTCCCCCAAAGGAGGAGACTAATGCCTTGCAAGAACCTATGGAAGAAGAAATTGCTGAAATTGGAAGCTCATTGGATGAAAAAGAGGAGGAGAGTGATGATGAAGAAAGGAAGAATGGAGCTACCCATGTCTACCTCCCAATGAGAGTAATTATTTAACTCATGACTCATTTGATTGCCCTCCATGCTTACCAAAGGAGCATGAGTGTTATATTGATAATTGTGATGATCTTATTGATTCTTTTGAAATATCCCTTTTTGATGAGATTGATACTTGCTATACCCGTGACCTTGATACTGCTATGAATGAAACTTGTGAGAATGATATTGGTACTGTTATTTGTGATAATCTATGCTACTTTTATAAATCCTATGGTAATCCTATGTTTATTCCAACTATTGATATGCATGGTAACGAGGAAGTTTGTTTAGAAAATTTATATGATAATGCTCTATATGATGGTACTATGTTACTTGATGTTATAAATTATAATGGTACTGAAAATAGTATTGCTATAATATGTCCCATACCTTTTAAGAGTGACCAATCATCTTGTTTTGCTATTGCTAAAAGTGGGAAAGAAGAGGTCTTTATTTTAAATTTTGATCCCACTATTTTTGAGCTTGATATGAATTGTGTGCTTTTAGACCATGACAAACATGCTTTTTGTGATAATTATATTGTTGATTTTGTTCATGATGCTACTGAAAATTATTATGAGAGAGGAAAATATGGTTTTAGGAATTTTCATGTTACTAAAATACCTCTCTTTTCGTTGAAAGTTTTGAAATTGCTCTTGTTCTACCTTCCCATGATTTTTAGTTTGAGATTCTTTAATTTATTTATTTACAAGATTCTTATGCATAGGAAGTGGGTTAGACTTAAATTTGTTTTATACCTGCTTCTTGATGCTTCTTCACTTGAAAATACTTGATTCTAGTTTTCTGGGCCTATCTAAAAGGCATTAAAGAAAATCACTTCTTGGGAGATAACCTATGGTTTTCTTTTTTCTTTGTTTTTATCTATTTTCTTTGAGTCAACTTGTTGTTTACTTCTGTAGAAACTACTTTGTATCTTTATTTTCTCGCATTTGTTGTGCCAAGTAAAGTCTCTAGTGAAAGTTGAGGTTAGATTTGGATTTCTGCACAGAAAACAAATTTCTGCTGCCCACCATTAAATTCGTGTAAATTCACATAAAGATCAAAATGACCTGCAATTTTTTGTTCTTATTCCTCATCTAATTACGAAACTTTTTCTAGCTTTGTGTTTTTCGATTTGAGCAACGTAAGTGCCCCAAAAAAATTTGTCCTTACAGATTGTTCTGATTTTGACAGATTCTACCTTTTTACTTGCATTCTCTCTTTTACTTTGTCGAGTGGATTCTTTTGCTCCACAAAACATCAGTGACTGTAGCTAATGTTTAAAAATTATTAATAATGATTATGTCCATGGAGAACATGTGAATTTTTGATTGTGCACTAACCCTCTAATGTGAATTACATTGAGTTTGGTGTGAAGGAAGTTTTCAAGGGTCAAGAGAAGAGGGTGATATAATGTGACCAAGAAGAGTGCACAGCCAAGCTTGGGGATGCCCCTGGTTCATCCCAGCAAATTCCAAGAAGACTCGAGCGTATAAGCTTGGGGATGCCCAAGGCATCCCCTTCTTTATCAGCAATTTATGAGGTCACTTCTAGTGAAACTATATTTTTATTCGGTCACATCATATGCACTTTACTTGGAGCGTTTGTTTGTTTTTTGTTTGATTTTATTTTGTTGTCTTTGCGGCAATAAATATAGTTGGGACCCATCATTCTTTGTGTGGGAGAGATAAATGCTCCGCTTTTTCATTTGAATACTAGTTTTCTTCCATGCTCTTATTCTTAGTTTTTCTTCTAGCTGCTGCAAATTCTTTTAGCTCCTGTTTTTCATGCATCTCTTATTCAGAGTTGTTAGTTCTAGTAGAGTTATGTTAGTACTCTCTTGTTTCATTGCTATATTAGTTGGAGGGTAGTTTTTGTTGTTTGGTGTTTGATAGAAATAGAAAATGCTACACGTGGTAGACAGTATGTTGGAAAAGTTTTGCATGCTCTAGTGGGTCATTAAACTGTTTCACTTGATTATCTGCTATTGTTTTGAGATATTAATATGCTTAATGGTAAAACTGTTGGTATAGTGAAGTAAAAACAATTAATGGTTGGTCTAGAAGCTTGAAACTGTGCCACACTCGAAAAACCAGTTGACGGTATAATGGTATATGACTTCCTCTGCGGATAACAATCTAAATGGCTTTTTGTTACGCGCTACGGTCAGGATAGCCAACAATGACTTGTCACTGCCACGGACCCTCTTGGAGTGATCTTCAGTATTCCTTGGATAATCGGATTTCTAGATATAATCTTTTAACTCGTGAGTTCTAAGATGTGGTTTTCTAACACTTCCACCATCCATATTTGCTACCCTCTTCGGTGTTGTGCATTTCTCATTCTCACATTGAGAGTTGGTGCAAACTTCACCAGTACACCCAAACCCCGTGGGAGAACTTTGTTCTTCTACACATAAGCCTAAAATATCTTCCTCAAAACAGCCACCATACCTACCTATCATGGCATTTCCATAGTTATTCCAAGATATATTGCCATACAACATCCATCATCATTATGTTACTTGTTACATGTTCTATTGTTATTTTGCATACTCCTACACTGTCAGGAGCATTTAGTTTTATACATGAGAGGTATTTCAGTTTCAGTTATGAGTACTAAAAGTGTGATGGTTCATTGTAAAATAGAGTTTTGTCCCTACCTGTGAGGATATATAAAAAAACAAAAAAAAAGACCCAAAAAGAAAAAAAAGAGAAAGAGGGCAAAAGAGAGATAATAAAGAGAGAGGGGGCAACCCTACTATCATTTATTCCACACTTGTGCCTAGTTAGCACCAATACTTCAGTTTGGAGAGAGTTTTCATTTTATGACTCGCATAACTATGTGGGGAACTTACATTATAGAACTTGGCTTGTATATTCCAATGATGAGCCTCCTCAAAAGTGCTCTAGGTCTTCGTGAGCAAGCAAGTTGGATGCACCCCCACTAGTTCCATTGGATAGCTTTCATACACTTATAGCTCTATGTGCATCCGTTGTGTGGCAATCACTACTCCTTGAATAGCTTCGATTATAAGACTTCCTCTTGTCTAATGATCACTTTCAGTTGTGTGAGACTTTCTTCCATTGGCCTTCCAAACCCCATAATGTTCTTTTAGACATAACATCCTGGTGTCGGGAACTAATACAGAACACTTGCTCGTTTTGAGTGACTGATGACCCACAAGTATAGGGGATCGCAACAGTCTTCGTGGGAAGTAAAACCCAAATTTATTTATTCGTGTCGTGGTGGTGTCACGGCAGATGCCATAGGATGGCTAAAGATGTGGGGCCGATGGACGCTGGAGGCGCTCGGGGAGGGATCACGCAGCGAGTAGCCGCGTGAGGATGAAACTAGCACTGCAAACAACAGGATCTACCCAGGTTCAGGGCCCTCGTGTGGAGGTAAAACCCCTACTCCTGACTTTCTCTCTTTATATTCGTGTCTCACCGAGTAGCCACAGTACAAGTTTTGCTTACAACCGAGTAGCCACTCTTCTCTCTATACAACTGTAGCCCCCTCCTAGTGTCGTCCCTCGCGCAGGAGGAGGCAGGGCACCTTATATACTGGTGCCCAGCCAGATACAACCAAGATGTTGACATAGTGTGCACACTGCACACTTCCAGCTTCCCGCCGACAGCTTTGGCTTCCAAGTTTGTCTCCGTGTGGAAAGTCGTTGTGCAAAACCAAGAAGTGATCTGTTATCACTGACACTGTCACGGGGTAGGCCCGCCTAACCTGCGACGCCCTGCTGACACCCTGGCGCGGATAAGCACGCGCTCTGCAGATGAACAGTGCTCCAGTACGGACCCAGGATACGCGGGATCCTGTGTCAGAACGGCTCCTTTGACTTCTGGCCCGAGTAGGAGACCGCCATTTCTACTCGGACCACTTCCTCTACTCGGAGGAGAATAACTTCCTTGATTCTTCCTCCTGGCCATCAGTGTGTACGGCCGAATAGCAGTCGACCGGGTAGCAAGTACCGGGTAGCCATCTACTCTGCCAAACGTTCCTTCTGATCCTGCCCTTAGTACTTGCCTTTACCCTACTCGGGGGTAACCCCCCGACATTAGTCCCCGAAGCTGGTAGAGTCCTGCGAACTCGTTCACTGGGCTCTGCCAGCTTAAAACCAACCTTGCCTTTGAACCTTAGGTTGCTGAGTAGAACCTCCGAGTATCCCCCAATTCTGGCTCGAGTCTCTTCTCTTCCGAATAGAACTATTTCTCTTCTCCGTCGCCGAGTAAAATGACTTTGCGGAATTCCTGGAGAGAATCTCGGCGTGGCAGACCAAATCCACCTTTCCGCACTGCAACTGGGCACGTGTCACGTTCTCGTACCCCCGACGCCTCGGTGCCCGGGATATGGCAGGCCACGCGCCCATCACTGCGGCCTGGGCCCACCGGCCCGTTAGGTCACATCAAGTGCAGTTATCACCCACGATCTCGAGGTGGGATCAATTGCGGCCGTTACGCGCGCGATATGCGCTGTGTGCGTTTCTAACCGGCCCGCACCCCACGTTGCACGATCTCTGCGCACAACTGATCCCACTAACGTTACTAGTAACGGCTACCCGAGGGGAGGGATAAATACCCCCTCGGCAACTCCTTCTTCCCCTTCCTGCTCCCATTCACTTCTTGTATCTTCGCCTCTCTGCTGCCACCGAGCACTCCGCCGCCGCGCATCTCACTGCGCCACCGCTTCCTGCGACGCCGGAAGGCTAGCACTTTCCCACCGAATCTTTCACGAATCCACCAAATCTCCTCTTCTCGATAGCCCGCGACGACGATGCCCGCGCCGGATGGGCCGGATCCGAGGTCACGGCAGACGATTGCCAGTGGCTGGTGAACACCCGCCGGGTTCCTGCCGGCGTGCGCTGCAGGCCCTCGAACGGAGAGCTCGTCCCCACTCCGGAGGCGGACGAGTTCGTCGTGTTCCTCGCTCACTTCAAGCGAGGATTCGGGCTCCCCGTCTCGGATTTCTTCCGTTCCTTCCTCAACCACTTCGGGCTCCAGCCGCACCACCTGCCGCCGAACGCCATGGTGATGCTCGCATACCACGCCGTGGTGTGCGAGGCGTCCTTGGGTGTGCGCCCCACGGTCCACACCTGGGCGCGCTACTTCTTCTTCCGGAAGCAGAGCGTACCCAAGCCGGGTAGCACGGAGAGCACCCGCAGCATGACCAAGACTGGCAGCGCTATGATGCTGCAACGCGGCGGGACCAACCACCCGCGCATCAAGGGCCTCGACTCCGTGCGCAAGTGGCAGCGGTCGTTCTTCTACGTGAAGAACGTTGCTGTTGAAGAGGGAGCGCCAATTGTGGATCGGATCAACCTCCCCAAGTGGACGAACACGGCGCCTACCCAGCAGAATTGGGGATACAAGCCACAACTCCTAGGCGACATCCTCCAGATCAACAAGCGCCTCATCGAGTTGAAGGATCTGGGGCTGAAGAGCGACGATCCGATCGCGTGCTGGATCTCCAGGCGAGTGCTCCCGCTGCAGCGCCGTGCGCACCTCATGTGCTACATGGGGGGCAACAAAGATTGCACACGGACAACCACGTTCGAGTTGAGCAACGCGGAAGTGGCCGTCTGGGCGCTCGATCATGAGCACTGGCCTCACCGACAACTGGCAATACGGCTTCATGCCGTATAGCCGCGAGAAGCCCATCGGACAGGTTGGTACTTTTATGCTTTATCTTTGCATCATGATGCCGAGTTGATGACTTTCTAGCTTATGATTCTTAGTATTTGCATGCTGTACCGAGTAGAACACCTATTAGTGTCTCCTAGGCTTTATGTGCTTTGAGCTTGCACGCCATGTCGAGTAGAGAACACTTGCTAGCATCTGTTAGGCTTTATGTGCTTTGTGTTTGCACGCCATACCGAGTAGGGCACTTTCTAGTATCTGTTAGGCTTTATGTGCTTTGTGTTTGCACGCCATACTGAGTAGGGCACTTTCCTGTATCTGTTTAGGCTTTATATGCTTTGGGTTTGCACGCCATACCGAGTGCTGGATCTTAGCCTAACATGCTTTGCACTTGTATCTTGTGCCAGGTAAGATTCCCTTGCGTTGCTCAACTGATTTGTACTGCCTACTTGTATTTTCAGCACCTTGACCGCCAGCTCACTGAAAACCAGGAGCTCCTTGAGGCCAACTGGGACCCAGACCGGACGGAGGATGATGAGACCGCCTACGACACCCAGGACACCCTCTGTGTCCCTCATGCCGATCAGCATGGTAAGCACCACGTCGATGCTTCCATTAGGGATTGGTCTGAGGATGATCAAGAAGGTGACTGAGCTCGCCTCTGCAGCTACGGGTACCGCTATTTCTCCTTCCTTTCCGGTTCTCACCTGCTTCCTCTCTTCTATTCTGCAGATGACGCCGACGCGGACGAGGAAGACGAGGACGTCTTCGACGTCGATCCGCTTGCAGTGGCCGCTCCCAACACTCGGAAGAGGGCGGGTAGCGGTGCTCAAGAGCCTGCCGCCAAGAAGCCGAAAGCCGAGAAGAAGAAGAAGCAGGTTTTGGGCCGAAGGCTACCCCCTTCCCGCAAAGGGTAAGCAATTCCCCTCTGGTTTACATCTTGTCAATGCTTCCTGGTGTTCTTCTTTCCTTCCCCTTTTCTGAACTTCTTTTTCTCTTCAGCGCTCCCTTGGACGCTGATGCTGCTGCCGCTCCCGCCAAATCCAAGAAGAAATCACCCGTCGACCCCGAGTCGCTCATCGATCTTGATGAGGGGGAGGAGGAGCCAGCCGCGCGGATAGGACGCGTGAGCCTTCTCCCGCGAAGGAAGAAGAAGAAGGCACCAATGCCCAGGACACGGGCGCTGGTGCCCAAGATATGGACACAGAGCAGCAGGCCCGCGCAGAACAAGATGCGCAGGATGCTGCTCAAGATGAGACCCCGCCTTCTCCTCCAGCTGCCTCAGCTGGGGAGAAAGCCGACCAAGACGCCGAGTACCAAGACCGTGCTGCCCTTGAGCAGCATGAGGAGAACCAGGAGCAGCCGGAAGCCGAGGCTGCCGTCCAAGATGACCCCGCGCCCCCCCCCCCCCGCGGGTAGAAGTAACAGGAGATGCACAACCAGATCCCGCTTCCGAGCGGCGGGTTGAGACGACTGTGGTGGAGCCGAACCCGCAGAGCCAAGCGCAGCCAGACGCTGCGCCGGGTAGCCAGCCTCCAGTGCCGCCTACCCAGCGGGCTGCTCCACCCTCTGCACCAAGCTCTCCGCCTCCCGCGAAGAAGACCAAGACTGCACCGAGCCCTCCGGCCAAGCAGGTCACCAAGAAGGCAGATGCCGCCAGTAAGCAGGCCGTCCATCCTGATGCTCCAGTCCGCAAGAACCCACCGCGCAACGCTGCGCTGGACTCTGCCAAGATGCCGCCACCAGAACTGCCCGTGAAGCCTGCCGCGACGCCTGGGCAGCTCACCATCGGCGCTACTGGTAGCTCGGCAGGCGCAGCCGCGGGATCAAGCGCTCAGGAACCGCCTAGCTACCTGCCCTACATGGTGCAGATGAGCAAGCATCATAACATCAGTCTGAGCAAGACCGAGCAGCGGCTTGCTATTACGAAGGGCAAGCAGGCCACGGCGGTGGACTCCAAGTTGCCAGCAAAGCACAAGCCCCTCTCGATTTACTCGCGGGAGATCCAAGAGACTGAGGTGGTATCCCAGGGGCTTGAGCAGATGATCGACCGGGTAGGCTTCATTGAAGCGGAGTGGAACAGCGAGGTCGTTGGCAACAAGACCTAGAACGGCCTGGCCTTGGGCCCGCTGGATCATTGGAGCATTGATTGGAACAAGGCGGACATGGGATACAATCCCATGACCATTTCGTCCACCACCAGCACGCTGGCTGCAAAGATGTATGTCCACCGCAAGGCCGCTGAGGATCTCGAACAGACCTATGCTGTAAGTTTTGTTTGCTTTTTTCGAGTTGCGGTTTCTTGTTCCGAGTTGCAATTTTCCTTCTTCTTCCCTTCTTCTCTTTCTCCTTATCCATCAACCAGTCCCCGAGATTCGGGCCGAGTAGACGGGTACTCAACCGAGTTGCCGTCTTCTCGGGCCAAATCTTCAAAACAATGTCTAACTCCTTTTCTTTCTCCTTGTCAGAATAGCCTCTTGAAGAGGACAACCCTTTACCGACGGCTGCTCTGGAACCACTCCATCGCCAAGAGGCGCCTTGAGGCCTTGGAAGCGGAGCGCAAGACCGATGCTAAAACGGAGAAAGCAACCCTGGATCGTGCCCTCCAAATTTCAGCACTCGAGAGTAAGCTTCTAGCTATTCGGTTAATGCGTTTTTTGTTCACGCCCGTATGTGCTCTTTGCTCTAACTCCCTCTACTCTGTAGGCAAACTTGAGACGCTGACAGAGGAACACAAACATTGCCATGTCTTCGTTGAATCTGCTGAAAGCAAGATTAAGGAACTTGAAGGTGGGTTGCCGTCTTCTTGGTTATTTTACTCCTTTCTCTTGGCTACCCTGCTTACTGTGCCGCTTCTGTCCACAGAAGAGTACAAGAAGTTCCGTGAGGAGCATCTTGACTGTCTGAAGCCCGCCGAGTCGAAACAGCAGATTGCGGACCTAGAGGTGGAGTTCAGGAACAGACATCTCACCGATATGGAACCGCTGCAAATCCAACTGAAGACTGCCCTCCAGGACGCCGTAGATCTGACTGCCGAGAAGGACAAGATGGAGGCAGCCTTCAAGGCCAAGCAACGGGCCCTCGAGTTGGAGAACGAGGTGCTGAAGAAGAGCAATGTGGACCTCATGAGCCAGCTGGCCGAGTTTCGCAAGGTTGAAGAGAAGCACATCGCGGATGAGGAGGCCTGGAGGAAGAAGCTGGAATCGCTACTCTGCGAGCTCAATAGTAAGTTCTCGCTTCTCGGCATCTGCTTGTTTCCGTCTTCTTCTGTTTGGCTTGATTTGCATTTCTTTTCTGCCTCTGTCTCTAATCTTTTTCTGATAGCAATTGTAGAAACCTTCCCCGACCTCTACTCGACTTGCACGCCTGCCTTGGCTAAGGCGCAAAAGATTCGAACAGAGAAAGGGCTGCCCACGGACACCAAGTCTTCAATTGAAGATAACCTTTCAAGCATGCAGACCCAGCTCCAGCAACTTAGGGGCTTGGGCACTGACTTGGTGCGCACCGCCTTCAACCTGCACTCTCTGTTCTGGCCACAAGATGCTGCGCTAGCAACCATCCGCGCGCTCGTCGAGAAACTTAATGGTGCCAAGGCCGAGTTGAAGAAGTGGCGGGCATCCGGAGCTCGGGCAGGCGCCGACATGCTTCTCCTCTTCATCTGCCGCTGGTATGAGAATCTAAATCTCAATACCATCCTCGAGATGCGCCGGGACTCGAAGTGGGAGAAAGATCCCGAGTGCGTGACTCGCCGCCAGGCAGCCGCGTACGAGATCGCCTCCTACGCCGATACCGCGCGCTTCATCGAGGGCCTCACTGAGCCTGACACGGAGGCGGAAAGCGAGGGCGATGAAGATGACGACGAGGAAAACGAGTCGGAAGACTTGGGCTGCTTTGAAGAGACGAGCGCCGAGAAAGGGAAAGGCAAGGCCGTCGCGGGTAGCGACGAGGAGATCGAGAGCCAAGACGCCACCCAGGGTGCGGCTCCCGAGATGGGCTCATCTTCCGGCACGGCAGCCGGGGATGCGGTGCTACCCCGCACTCAGTCCAACCCCATCTCGGTGGCCACCGCCACCTTAGATCAAACTGCTGCCAACCCTGAAACGGACGCCGCCAACACCAACTCAGAGAATACCGCTACCTCGAGCTAGTTCCTTCCTGAAAAACTTACGCTCTGAAACATTCATCAGATCCCCGGGATGCCGGGTGCAAATGTATCAAACAATTTATCTTTCCCGTTGCTACTCAGTTTTTATTCCACTTGATGTTTTATACTTAGTAATTTGAGCAGCTTTGGCTCGATGCCGGGTTGCGTTATCATGCGAGTCCCCGAGTTGCATTTCTCATTCACTCCTCCTTTTTATCTCAGCTCTTACCTGCAACTTGTTGCTTTTTTGGTATTCGAGTCACAAGAGTTCAAAGTTGGAGTTTCAAATACTTAGCCACTTGGAAACAGTCATAGTAACGCTACCCACCACATAGCCGAAAAAGTTAACAAAAACGAGTAAAAAAACACTCTATTCGGTTGCCACACGCGTCCTTCCCTTTGCAATTTTTCATGTGTTCATTGACTCTTTGGCTTGTTCTCTGGCTTGCCATGAAGCCGGGTTGCGGACAACAGCAGAGTCGCAGAGTGTCCGGTGAGTGTAAACACACTACTTTGTATGCTTTTGAAATTCTGAGTGGTTCAACCGAATAGACAGAGATACGGCAGAATAGAAACACTTAGAACAATTTTGGACGAGGGCAGTCCCCGAGTTCAATTTCAGATTGCAGAGTAGGAGTTTAACTCGGATAAGAGAGTACATACACACTTTTGCTCATGAATGAAAGCGACGAAATAGAGCTACATTCCAGGGGCGTTTAGATTCCTCCCCATCTTTATCCGGCCTGTTCTTCTGCGATGGTTGCGCATCTACAAGGTAGTACGCATCATTGTGTAGAGCCTTGCTCACAATGAATGGCCCTTCCCACAGAGGGGATAGCTTGTGCATCCCGGCTGTGCGCTGCACAAGCCTAAGGACCATGTCTCCTTCTCGGAAAACCCTTGGGTTCACTTTTCGGCTGTGATAACGCCTCAGGTTTTGCTGGTAGACAGCTGAACGTGACACAGTAAGCTCTCTTGCTTCTTCTAGCAGGTCAACATCATCTTCTCGAGCTTCTCTCGCCTCCGCCTCAGTGTAGAGGGTTACTCGGGGGGAGTCATGCTCTAGGTCGATTGGCAACACGGCCTCAGCCCCGTAAACCAAGAAGAATGGTGTGTAGCCGGTTGACCGGTTAGGGGTAGTCCTTAGACTCCACAACACCGCTAGCAACTCGTCTAACCAACACCCTGGTGTTTTCAGTAGCGGCTCAATCAGCCTCGGCTTTATGCCTGCAAGCACCATGCCATTTGCTCTTTCCACCTGCCCATTGGATGCGGGATGTGCGACAGACACGACATCTAGTCGGATGTGCTTATCTCTGCAGAATCTCACCATGGCTCCCTCAGCAAAATTCGTGCCGTTATCCGTGATGATGCTGTGCGGGTAGCCGTATCTTAGGATCACATCCTTCAGGAAACTCACAGCAGTAGCTCCATCACACTTCCGAATAGGCTTCACTTCAATCCACTTGGTGAATTTATCAACCATGACCAAGATGTGTGTCATGTTGCCTCTAGCCGGTTTGAAGGGACCAACCATATCCAGACACCAGACAGCAAATGGCCAAGTGATGGGAATTGTTTTCAACTCGGAAGCAGGCATGTGGATCTTGCTTGCGAATCTCTGGCAGCCGTTGCACTTCCTCACGATATCTTCAGCTTGCTTTAAAGCAGTGAGCCAGAAGAAGCCATGCCGAAAAGCCTTCTTGACTAGAGCCCGAGAAGAGGCGTGATGCCCGCATTCCCCTTGGTGTATTTCCACCAGAATTTCTTCTCCTTCTTCCGGTTCCACACAGCGTTGCAGCACGCCAGTGGGACTTCTCTTATGCAACACTTCTCTGAAGATGGTGTAGCCCTTGGATCTTCTCTGAATCTGCCTTGCAGTAACCTCATCATCTGGGAGGGTGCCGTCCTTAAGAAAGGATAATATGGGCATAGCCCAACTCGGCGTCTCCCGTGCAGGAAACACTGGTTCGTCCACTTCCATCGGAACAGCCACTGCTGCGTCTTTTTCTGAGTTGGGATCGACTCTCTACAGCCCCGAACGGTTTGCAAGGACTTCTTCAAGGAATGCGACAGTCCCCGAGCTGAGAGGGGCAATCCCCGAGTAAGGAGGAGCAGTCCCCGAGTAGGGAGGAGCAGTCCCCGAGTAGGGAGGGGCAGTCCCCGGGTTGCAGGCGCCAGTCCCCGGGCTGGAGACGGCAGTCCCCGGGTCTTCTTTTGCACCTTCCCAGTCAATCTCCATTGGAACTGCTTCTTCATCAGGCAGGGAAGGAACGAAGATGGACTCCGAGTTGGGGGATGGCTTGATGGATGGTTTTCTCAAATGCTCCAAGGCAATCCCAGCCGGGATGTACTGCCGAGAAGACCCCAACTTGGACAGCTCGTCAACTGCTTCATTCTCTGCTTGGTGGATGTGTTGGAACTCGCAACCTTCAAAGAATCCTGTCATGGTTTGGACCAGGAAGCGGTATGACGCATGTTGGCATCCAGAGCATCCCAAGTGCCAGAAACTTGCTGCACAACTAGGTCCGAGTCGCCATAGCATATGATGTGCTGCACCCAACTTCCTTTGCTACCTTCAAGCCATGTACCACAGCCTCGTACTCTGCAACATTGTTGGATGCCTTGAAGTGGATTTGCAGCACATATTTGAGTTGATCTCGCTTGGGTGACGTAAGCACCACGCCAGCACCAAGGCCCTCCTTCATCTTGGAGCCATCAAAGTGCATCTTCCAGTAGTTGGATACCGGAGTAGGAGGCTCATATTGCACCTCAGCCCAATCCACAAGAAATTCTGCCAGAATCTGAGACTTGATGGCTTCTCTTCTCGCATACGCCGGAGCGTAGGCGGCCAGCTCGATTGCCCACTTGGCTACTCTGCCACTTGCTTCCTTGTTGCCCATGATATCCGAGATGGGAGCTGAACTCACCACAATGATGGGGTGTTCCTGGAAATAGTGCTTCAGCTTCTTGGCGCCCAGGTACACACCGTAAGTCATCTTCTGGTAGTGGGGGTAGTTCTGTTTGGAGCTGGACAACACCTCACTGAGATAATATACTGGCCGCTGCACACTTTTGCCCTCCTCTTCTCGCTCCACCACAATCACCACGCTGACCACCCGGTTGGTAGCGGCAATATATAGCATCATTGGATCCTTGGGTAGCGGACTAGCCAAGATGGGAGCGCTACCCAACATCGCCTTCAGCTCTTTAAATGCCACATCAGCTTGCGGTGTCCAGACGAACTTGTCGCTTTTCTTCATCAATTGATACAAAGGAAGGGCCTTCTCTCCCATTCTGCCCAAGAAACGACTCAGAGATGCCAAGCAACCAGTGAATTTCTGCACATCCTTCAGGGATCTCGGCAAATACATGCTCTCGATAGCTTTTATCTTTGAAGGATTGGCCTCAATGCCCCGACTGGATACCAAGAAGCCGAGTAGCTTGCCAGCCGGGACGCCAAAGGTGCATTTACTCGGGTTCAGCTTCATCTTATATTTGCACAAGTTAGCAAAGGTTTCCTCAAGGTCACTAAGCAGAGTATGTGTTTTATTCGTTTTGATGACAATGTCATCTACGTACACCTGCACATTCTTGCCGAGTTGATCATGCAAGCATTTCTGCATGCATCTCTGATAAGTGGCACCCGCATTCCGCAATCCAAAACACATGACACGATAGCAATAAGCCCCGTACGGGGTAATGAAAGCAGTCTTTATTTGATCAGCAGGGTTGAGAGCTATCTGATGAAAACCAGAGTAGGCATCTATGAAAGACAACAGTTCACAACCAGCAGTGGAATCGATAACCTGATCGATGCGAGGTAGCGGAAAAGGATCCTTGGGGCAGGCCTTGTTCAAGTCGGTGTAGTCGACGCACATGCGCCATGCGGTAGCGGCCTTGGGGTCCTCCTTCTTCTTCTCAACCATGACCGGGTTGGCTAGCCAATCCGGATGCAGCACCTCCATGATGAAATTGCTTATCAGCAGCTTGGTGATCTGGTCACCGATGGCCTTCCTTCTCTCATCTCCGAAACGGCGCATAGCCTGCTTCACTGGTTTGGCGTCAGGACGCACATGTAGCGAGTGCTCAACCAACTCCCTCGGGACACCTAGCAGATCCTCATTGGACCAGGCGAACACGTCCCGATTCTCACAGAGGAAGTGGATGAGCTCGCTTTCCTATTTCTCCCCCAACCCGGAGCCAATGATGGCAACACGGTCGGGAAACTCAGGGTCGACCTGGATCTTCTTTGTCTCTTGAGATGCCTGAAACGCCGTCCCGTGCTGGGAACTCGGCATGCCAGGCGCACCAGCTTGCGCGGATTGCGCCATAGCCACCACCTCGTACATCTTCTTCTTCTCGGCAGCAATCACCATAGACTCCGCCAACAGAGAACCAGCAGAGGCACACTCCATAGACTTCTTGTAATCACCAGAGATGGTGATCCCGCCCTTGGGACCAGGGATCTTCATCTTCAGACATGCAGTATGAGTAGAGGCCATGAACTTGCTCAGAGCAGGCCTGCCGAGTAGGGCATGGTAGGGGCTCTGGTGATCAACCACCTCGAACTGCAGGCTCTCTGTGCGGCAGTTTTCCCTGGTGCCGAATAGCACGTCTATCCATACTCGGCCAATCGGATTGCAAGAGACTCCTGGCACAATGCCATGGAAAGTGGTCTTGCTGGGTAGCAGCATGTTCTCGGCCATACCGAGCTTCTCAAGCGTGTCTCTGTACACAATGTTGATGCTGCTGCCGTTGTCAATCAGTACCTTGCTGAACCTCACGTTCTTCTCAGGACCCAAGAAGGTGGGATCCAGCACCAAGGCATAGCTACCCGGGTTGGGCATCACCTTAGAATGGTCCGCTCTGGACCACGTGATCTCTTGGTTGCACCAGTGCATGTAGTGAGGAACAGCAGGGATCACGGCATTGACCTCCATGGCACGCCTGTGCTGAGACTTCTTGTCGACATGCTCAGAGGTGAAGATCATGTAGCTCTCGTGATGCTCCTGGTACCGGTTGCGGTCTCCACCACCATTGTTGCCGTTGTTGTCGTTACCTTGGTTGTTGTTGTTGTTGTTGTTGTTGTTGCCTCTGTTGTTGTTGCGGGTGTAGTAGTAGTTGTTGTTGTTGTTGCGGTAACCATCGTTGTTGAAGTGGCGGTTGGCTCCTAAAGCCACCTGGTTCACATTCTCTCTTCTCGGGAAGGCTGGAGGCCGAGCAGCGGGTGCGCGAGCAGGCTGCACCGCAGCGTTCGCAGCTGGCAGAGGGGGAGGAGGAGGCAGGCCCTCATTCTTGATTTCTTCCCACCAACTGCACTCTCGAGTAGTGTGGTTGGCGGGCCTTGCGGGATGCCGAGTGTGGAAACTGCATGGGCCATCCTTCATGTCCTTGAAGACAAAGTTTGGTGTCGGACCCGAGTTGCCGCTACCCTGCTGGGAAGCGCTGTATGGCTTCTTGTTGCCTTGATCGTGATTCTGGTTCTGCCCGTATTGGGCTCCAGCAGCTTTTGGCCTCTGGCTACTCCCAGCTCCAGTAGCCACACCATTCACCTCCTCGGGATCGTACCGGGTATCAATCCGGTCTCCTCTGCGCTTGTTGCGGAACTCATTGCGCTTGCTGTTGTTGTTGTAGTTTCTTCTCGGCTCAGCAGCATCGAGCAGAGGTTGAGTTGGATCGCCGAGTGCTTACTGATCCGCAATCCGGATGGTCTCAGCCAGAGTACTCGGCATCTCTCTCTGCAGCCTTTGCCACAACATGCTGCCATGCCTGCAGCCCTGCGCAAACCAAGTGATGGCCTGGGCCTCGTTCACACCCTCACAAGTGTTCCTCAGAGTACTCCACCGAGTAAGATACTCTCGGTCCGTCTCCTCTTCCCGCTGCCTGCAAGCGGATAGCTGCTGCGGCCTATTCGGCCTCCGGTAGGTGCTGGTGAAGTTGCTGACAAATGCCTCCGCGAAGTCAAGCCAGCAGTTGATGCTGTGCTTGGGCAGGTTGTTGAGCCAAGTTCTTGCTGGTCCCTCGAGCATCTGCGGGATGTATCGCACGGCCCATCTCCGGTTGCCACATGCAATGTGCACGGCTGTGACATAGTCATTGAGCCAATCTTCCGGCTTGGTGCTGCCGTCATAGCACTTGGTCCCCCTAGCGAGCTGGAACTGCTTCACGGATGGCTCTGTCATGATGCGGGGGCCAAAGCATTCTGGGCCAGGTGGCCCCTTGCTCTCGAGTTGCGCGGACAGGCTGATCCGGTCCAGCTTGTGCCTGGCGTCACTGGGCTCCAGCACGCGCTCACCCACGCGATCCAGGATGTCATAGCCAGCCAACCCCATAGCCGAGTAGCCATCATCATATCTATCCACCTGCACGACTGCAGGCTGCTCCACCGGGTTGGCGGCTGGTGCGACTGCACGTGGCTGCTGCCTCTGCCGAGTAGGCTGAGCAACCTGATGCCGAGAAGGACCTGGGCGATCTCCATCTCGCGCCTGGCTTTGAGCTTTATGGGCTTGATACCCTGCTCCTGCAGTGTTGTGTTTTTGACCGGACTGTCGCGGCACAGCGTGCTGTTTCGCGGCGACAACCGGGTCGTACACCTGCATCTGCCTGTCTCTGCCGGAATGCCCACTTCGGTCCCTCTCATGGCTGGGATGCGGTGATGAGGCCTGATCGTTAGATCTGGCTGCATGCGAATGCACCACCTGAGAAGCTCCAGCACCCGGGTTGGCTTTCCGGAACTCCTCGTTCTGCCTAGCAGCCTCTAGCACTAGCTCATTGAGCCTCTCCTGCTGCCTAACGCGCGCGTCGCCAGCGAGATGCGGCAACTCAACGGCTACAGCTTCAGCAGCTCTAAGGGTTTTGGCGGGGGTGATGTATTTGGGTCTGGTGGTGGCGGTGTTTTGGCTAGCGGCTTGGCCAGCAGTTTCACCAACTGCTGCCATCTCGGTGCCTAAGTTGCGGCGCGTAGCACCTGCCTTGGAAGGCCTTCTCACCACGGGCGTAAAGCCGTGAGCTCGGTTGTACTCGTTCTGGTCCAGGTTCAGCTCGAGCCTAACCTTATCCAGCTCCGCCTGCTCGGCGAGCAGCTCCTGGCGCTGCCGGTCGAGCTGCGCCCGCATGGTCATGAGCTCGAGCTCGGTAGGAGGCGGCATGCCCACTCGCACGGCGGATGCCGGTATCGTCGATGTCGTGGAAGGAGGGATGTAGCCCGGGATGTTGTTAGGCGCGTCGTAGGGCTTGTGCGTTCTCCCGCCAGCACTCGCGCCATCAAGATCCTCGATGACTCCCGCGGCAGCAGCCACGCCCTTCCCGGCATCAGCAGCAGGACCGGTCATCATCACCTCCACGCGGTCCGCAGAACAGCCTGTTGGCTTTCCGCGGGCAGCGATAACAACAGGGGGATCTTCCACGACATGCACCTGCTTAGGGTACTCACGGTCGATGACGGTGGCGACATAGACGAGGTGCGAGCCGAAGGAGAGCACCGAGCCGCCCTCCGGCATGGCCCTGCCGCTGAAATCGCCGGCGTTGTCGGTGACGAAGTCGAACGAGCCGAATCTGTGGACGAGGCCACAAACCACGCGCTCTCCGGTAGCAGAAATCGATCCCGTCCGAACGGAAACTCCAGCCAGCGCCGCTGGTTGCCCCACGGTGGGCGCCAACTGTCGTGGTGGTGTCACGGCAGATGCCATAGGATGGCTAAAGATGTGGGGACGATGGACGCTGGAGGCGCTCGGGGAGGGATCACGCAGCGAGTAGCCGCGTGAGGATGAAACTAGCACTGCAAACAACAGGATCTACCCAGGTTCAGGGCCCTCGTGTGGAGGTAAAACCCCTACTCCTGACTTTCTCTCTTTATATTCACGTCTCACCGAGTAGCCACAGTACAAGTTTTGCTTACAACCGAGTAGCCACTCTTCTCTCTATGCAACTGTAGCCCCCTCGTAGTGTCGTCCCTCGCGCAGGAGGAGGAAGGGCACCTTATATACTGGTGCCCAGCCAGATACAGCCAAGATGTCGGCATAGTGTGCACACTGCACACTTCCAGCTTCCCGCTGACAGATTTGGCTTCCAAGTTTGTCTCCGTGTGGAAAGTCGTTGTGCAAAACCAAGAAGCTGATCTGTTATCACTGACACTGTCACGGGGTAGGCCCCCCTAACCTGCGACGCCCTGCTGACACCCTGGCGCGGATAAGCACGCGCTCTGCAGACGAACAGTGCTCCAGTACGGACCCAGGATACGCGGGATCCTGTGTCAGAACGGCTCCTTTGACTTCTGGCCCGAGTAGGAGACCGCCATTTCTACTCGGACCACTTCCTCTACTCGGAGGAGAATAACTTCCTTGATTCTTCCTCCTGGCCATCAGTGTGTACGGCCGAATATCAGTCGACCGGGTAGCGAGTACCGGGTAGCCAGCTACTCTGCCAAACTTTCCTTCAGATCCTGCCCTTAGTACTTGCCTTTACCCTACTCGGGGGTAACCCCCCGACAATTCGACACAAGGGGAGCCAAAGAATATTTATTAGCCTTAACAACTGAGTTGCCAATTCAGCTGCATCTGAAAGTAGACTTGCTCGCAACAATTTATCAGCGGTAACAGTTTTATAGCAGCAGTAGAAATAAAATAACAGCAGTAGTAAAATAGTATCAGGAGTAGCAATCACGGAAAACAACAGTATGGGAAGTACCGTAGGCATAGAGGGAATTGATGGACGGGCATTGCATGGATAACAAAGATCATGTAATAATCTAAACACTGGGCATTGCAGATAATAATATAAAGCATAAAACATTTAGGCAAACCATAAGCGTGTGTTCCAATATAGTCGTACGTGCTCGCAATGAGAAACTTGCACAACATCTTTTGTCCTACCCGCCCGTGGCAGCGGGGCCTCTAGGGAAACTACTGGTAATTAAGGCGCTCCTTTTAATAAAGCACCGAAGAAAAGCATTAACACTCCATGAACACACGTGATCCTCACATCACAACCATGCCCTCCGGTTGTCCCAATTTCTGTCACTTTGGGGCCTCGGGTTCCAGACAATGACATGTGTAAACAACTTGCAGATATGATCAAGAAACATAATTATACTCATGAAACAATCATAGTTTTAAAAAACCGGACCGGTGATTGAACCGGTGAGGCCGTCGGTTCAGGTTTTTACTGGTCGAACCCCTGGTTCAACTGGTTCAATGTTGTTTTTTTAAGGTGTAAAATAAATTTATATATATATATAAATGCTTCAACAAATATATTCATGTGTAAAAAAACTTAGAGACTTGCAGTTTAGTGTAATAATTTGGATGACAAATATACATATTACATACTTGGTTCAGTCATAGCAGTACAATAATAATTTGGACTCCATCAATTCCATTCCCTTGTCCAAAACTCCAAACTCCCAAGTCCCAACTGATGCTACCATGTTCCAACTTACAAAACACGAGCGGACAAGCAAAGTAGATAACTATATAGTATATACTTGTAGTAGATAGTAGATACTACGTACCAAGTACCACTTTTTAGTTGTGGTAACCGCAACAGTAAGCAAGTAAGCCAGCTAGCCAAGAATGCAACATAGAGATGTACTCATTTATATTCAGATTTAGCCATGTAGAAGCAACCACCATGCAACCATTTTCTTATGTAGGCATGCAGCCTCAGCAACAGGCGGAAAATAAGTACAAAGGGGCAACAATCAGGACATAAAATTCCAGGTCTTAAACATAGTCTCAAATTCGCGATGACATGAGTTGATTCATAGTGCAAGGAAACAAAAATACAGTCTCATCAATATGAGATGGAAAGATGTTGCATGAAACTGAAATAATTAGTCTCTCAAAGATGCTGGAAAGTCCAATCTGTCACATTCCCGGTCCCACAATGCTCTTCATCTCCATAGCCATTGTCATCTCTTTGGCCAGCTCCATCAACTTGGTCTTCATCGCCATCTGGGATGTGTGCTTCATCATTCTCATCCATTTCATATTCATCATCAATCCATTGATTTTCATCTACACATTTATACGTGCTAAAAAATAGAAATGACGGACAATAATCAGAAATGAGAAATGGAAAGTACAGAAAATACATATTACCATTCATGGCAATGTCATTGCATATCTCTGCATCATTTGGCATCAAACCTTTCCGGTATCTATCAATTTCCTCCACATCTTGCTCCTAGGGATCATCTTCAAAAATCCAATCTTCATCAAACTTGCCTATGTCCTCCAAACAAATTGGATCGTAGTTTCTTTTGAAGATTTGAGACCTACACATGGCATGGAAGTATGCAACCATATAAAAACAACAAAACCAGGAATAAATAAGAAAGTTGGAAATAGAGAAACAAAAATTACTTTTGTTCCAGCCTTGAGTTGCATTGAACATAAGCCATATCATTCATCCTTTGATGCTCAAGTCTATTTCTCTTTTTGGAATGTATGTGCTCAAACAAACTCCAATTTCTTTCACAATAGGAAGCACTACAAGTTTGGCTCAAGACACGAATAGCAAGCTTTTGCAAGTTTGGAGCACTACAACCATAAGTCAGCCACCATTCATCTATTGGAAAGAAAGGGAACATATTAGTAAAACCAAGATGCCGAAAATACAAAGAACAATATGAAGTAACAAATGAGATGAAGTGACATACCAGGAAGGATTGAGTCTCTATCATTAATGGCTGTAACCCGACCAAAATCTCCTTTTGCACCTCTAAAAATCCGCATCTTTGCCGTCAAAGCCTTGCGCAAGGCCGGATCTTTTGCCGCATATCTCTCAATAACATCTATGACCCCAGAGGTAGTTGTATGATATTTTGCCATAAGCTCTTCATCATATTGGTTGATTGGGTTGAACCAAAAGCCAGCTGCATGCAGATTTTTATTTAAGTGCTTATCCCACCTCGCCTCTATAGCATCAAGAACGGGTTTTCGGATTGCTCTCTTCTTTCTCTCAAACCTCTTCTCAATCTCTTCCTTTGCACAATGTAATGCTCCAAACAAATATCCCATGGCTGGACTTTCATCACTATCAACAATTCTTAGCACACAAACTAAAGTTCCGAGAAGTTACAAATAGAAGCACAATCTTTCCAAAATTGTCGATCCAATACAAGGTCAACAAACTTTATTGCTTTTACTTGTCTTGCACATGGGGATGATGTCCATTCTTTTGAAATAACCATGGTACGAAGAGCATATTTTTGCTTTAATATACTTTGCAATGCAACAAAATTGGTAGCAAAGCGAGTTGGTGCGGGACGGAGTATCTCATGTCCATTAGTAAACTTCCGCATAAGAAAAAGTGGGTAGCAATGGTTATACAAGTATCTAGTGATTTTAGATGCATGTGCTACAGCTGATTGCACTAATTCAAGATTTCGCAAATCAGACAAGATTAAGTTTAAACAATGAGCAGCACAAGGAGACCAGTATATCGAAGGAAACTCTTCCTCTAATTTCTTTCCAGCAAGAACCATGTTTGAGGCATTATCAGTCACAAAATTCACAACATTTTCTACTCCAACAAAGCGCACAACATCGCAGAATAATTTGAACAAGAAATTACCGGTTGAACTAGAGGTGGCATCCACAGACTTGAGAAAAATAGTACCTTTCGGACAATAACACCAAAAAAATGATGAGGGTTCTTCTCTTTCTATCAGTCCAACCATCAGCCATAATAGTGCATCCACTGTCCTTCCATGCTTTTTGGTATCCCTCCGCAAACTTCTTAGTAGCTTCAACATTCTTGGCAAGCAAAGGGCCATGCATTCGGTACATACTTGGCCCTTTATAACCACCACCAATACTAGCAATTGCATCAATCATAGGTTGGTAGAATCTAGACGTAGTTGCATTAAAAGGAATTGATGCATCAAGAAACCATTTATTAATGATCAAATCAACTCTTTCAATAGCTTCTTGAGATTGCAGCACACTCTTTATTGTGTTTTGGTCACCCAGTTGCCCTCTAGATAAGAAGAATATGTCCGCTTGACGGGTTGTTGTTTAGTTGCTTGATGTAGTAGCAGTTTTTCCTTTTTTTGCTCGAGTGGCAGCAACAACCTCTTGAGGTGATACCTCCACGCAATCATCACCACCACCGCCTCTAACACGAGCCGAATCTTCATCAGCCCTCCTCTTCTTCCTGCAAAATTTTCTATACTTTGTTGCATCTGATATTGCACCTCGACACTAGCTTTGTTGCATGGCTTCACATCACCCTTCTCTCCAGCCAAGTGAAGCTTCAGTCGATGAATACCACCACCTTTGAACACCTCATTACAGCACAAGCATTGGATCCATTTCTTCTTCTTTCCGTCAACATGAGCTTCTATTTCCACAGCGTGTGCCCACGCTGGATCAGTTTTCTGTCTTGTTCTTGACTGATGCGCCTGCACCTGCGATGATTGGGTCTCTTGGGACGCCGAATTGCCATCAGTCTGGGGCGTATCCGATGAATCCATTTACTAGTTACCACTGTATACATTCCAAACAAATAAAACATCAAAAAATAGCAGTCTGGTTATATCTGTAATAAATAAGAACACCAAAAATCGCATGGAAATTACATAACTCGTGACCTCGTGTTATGAATACTCTATAAACAAGCAGTCCATGACCATACTCCATATATTTCTGATTGAGAACATGCACGGATGTAAGAAGTCTGGTTATATCTGTAATAAATAAGAACACCAAAAATCGCATGGAAATTACATAACTCGTGACCTCGTGTTATGAATACTCTATAAACAAGCAGTCCATGACCATACTCCATATATTTCTGATTGAGAACATGCACGGATGTAAGAATTTGGGCACTACGACTAAAAAAGTGAGAGTGAGACTGAGAAGATACCTCAAAATCCAAATCCTACGGGCAGTTGCAGACTAGATGGTGCGCGGAGATAGTTGCAGACTGGGTGGCGATGCAGCGAGGGAGTGCGCTGCAGACTAGGTGGCAACAGCGATGTGGAGACGACGTGAGTTGGTGAACTGGACCGTGGCGACCGCCACGGAATCAAGATCCCCGTCCTGCAGTCCGCGGGTCGCGCCTCGCCGGGGCGCCGCTGAATCGAGCAGGAACAGGCGGCCCGGCCAGTGGAGTGGAGTGTGGACGTCGAGGGCTCGCGGCGGTGGAGCAGAGCTATCAAGCTGTGGCCATGGCGTCTCATGTACCCATCGATTCTTCAGTATATAGTGGAGGCGACGGCTCAAGGGAGCTCACAGGGATGGGGAATGAACGATTAGGCACGAGATCCCTTAGAGAAAACCTAGTTTTTTTGTACTTCCAATTCTGCCCCCTATTTTACACAGAATAACAATTGGAATGAGGGGTATATGCGGAACTAACATTGAACCGGGCGGCTCGCCTCAATCCTGACGGTTCGCCGGTTCAAGCAAAATCGGCCGGTTTTTCCCGGTTCACTTGCGGGGGCGGTCCTGTGTGCTTAACAGACCGGAGAGGGCTCTGGTTCCGGTTTTTTCAGGTTCAACCGCCGGTCCGGTTTTTTAAACTAGGGAAATAATAACATGTTCAGATCTGAGATCATGGCACTCGGGCCCTGGTGACAAGCATTAAGCATAACAAGTTGCAACAACGGTAGAAAACACTAACAATGGATACTAGGCACTATGCCCTAACAATCTAGCATTATTACATGATCAATCTCACCCAATCTCTTCCATCCCTCTCAGCCTACAACGGTGGTTACTCACACATGGACGAGGGAATCATGGATGGTTGATGGAGAAGAGGTGGTGGTGTCGATGGCGATGGTCTCCTTCAATCCCCGTCCCGACAGGGCGCCAGAACAAGAACTTTTGATCCCCGAATTGAGTTTCGAGGTGGTGGCGGCGCTCTGTTGTGTTTGTGTGGAATATGACGAACCCCCTCAGTTTTTAGGTTACGGGGCATATGTAGTCGAAAGGGGAGTTCGAGAAGGTGAGGGAGTGGCCCACACCACCTGGCGGCGCGGCCAAGGGGGGGTGCCAGGGGGTGGTGTGGCCCCCTCCTGGCCCCCTTCTGGCTCTCGGGGTGTTCTGGTGTTTTAGGACCAATGGGATATTTTCTGGACATTTTTCCGAAAGTTGATTTTTCTGCACAAAAACGAGACATCAAGGTAATTCTGTTGAAAATAATGTTATTCCGTGTTAGTGGTATCCAAAACTCACAAGTTTAAAATAAAACAATAAGAAAACTGTATGGAAAAGGAGATACGTTTTGGACGTATCAACTCTCCCAATCTTAGCTTATTGATTGTCCTCAAGCAATTCAGTGACAACTGAGTGCGATAAAAGACTTTTACGAACACATTTGTTTCATATGATGTAAATATACTCACTACATGATCAAGTGCTGAGGCAATTCATAATAAGATGTATGGAAAATAAAATTCATCCAACAGTTATGCAAACCATGAAGAGATGCCAACAAACTAATAATAGACAACATGAAGTATATCAATATGCAGGATTGCAATGATCATAATAGGGTATGATAAAGTGTACTCGCTTGCCCTTAATAGTGGAGCAAAACATAAATGTCAGGGCACCTCTGAAGTTCAAATGAATACTAGAAATAAAGATATCAAAGATACAAGCATCAAAGTTATACCACTATCGACCGCGTTTTGGGACAAGCACATTACACAAAGAGTAACAACCATGCTCTCAAGAAGGTGCACAAAGCGAGAAGGTGAAGACTCAACATAAAAATAAAAGAAAGGCTCTTCGCAGAGAGAAGCAGGGATTAACTCATGTGCTAGAGCTTTTTTATTTTGTTAAACAGAGGTATTGAAAACATTTTTAAGAGAGATGTATGCTTATGTCAACAAATGGTACTCACAACTAACTACTTCCCAAGACTCATCCACTAGACTTCACAAGAGCGGCTCCCATAGAAGGACGCGTCTGGATAGAAGATCATCCCTCTTTCTCTTTTGTTTACACAATTACGCTTTGACTAATAAATCGGGGGCGAGAAGAGTGAAGAGAATTTGTTGTATTAATTTGGGGTTGGGCACCCCGCTGCCGAATCTTCTATCATTGGATAAGCGGATGAAGCCACTAGTCCAGGGTGTTAAATACAATCAACAAGTGAGATAAAAATTCTCTATTTACGTCCTCATGAGCTAAAACAGGGGCACAAAACAGGAATAATTTTTGTCGAAGGTTTTAAAGGTAGAACACGAGAAATTTACCTGGGGTGGCGGTTAAATACCACATTTATAGGTAGGTATGGTGGACACATTTGGCAAACTATGGTTTTTGGGAGTTGGATGCACGAGTAGATCTCATACTCGGTACAGGTGAAGGCTAGCAATAGACGGGGAGCGACAATCAAGAGAGTAACAACTGTCATAATCATGCTTGCGACAAAACAAAATTAACAGGGGCATAAAAATGATACAAATATTCTGAGGCAAAATAAATCATCGAGGCTTAATTGACTTTTTGTTTTAAGTCATAGCATGCGTGAGCATGTGCCAAGTCGATTCAAGCGAAAGAATCAGAGAGAGATACCACAATGTCATACCCTTCTATGAATAAAACAATGCAAGCAAACATTCATACGACATGCTATCTTATATTAATAAGTTGGAACTAACACGTGAGAGCACAAACTACTAAGCACCAATTAAATAACATATACCTTACATGAACGGACTAAGCATGTTCACACAATGAGTATATGTACAAAAATAAAACAAATAGAGTTCATACCAGCCTCTCACCACAACTTGGATTGTCGTAAATCATGATTACTGTTCTTCACTTGTGGATTGAATAATATAGAATGATAATCAAGCTCCAACGGAGACACTGAAGTCCGGTGAACTCTGCAACAAACTTTACAAAACCAAAGAAGAACAACAAATATTTTTGGGTTTTTGAATTAAAACAAGAACAAAAAGAACAAGCAGACAAAGCAAAATATTTTTGGATTTTTGAATACTAACCGAAACGAGAAAAGAAAGCAAACCAATAAAGGAAACTAAAGAAACAAACAAAGAGAAACAACAGAAATATTTTTGGTCCTTTTGTGTTTTGGAAAACAAGAACAAAACGATAAAAACAAAGAGAAACAAAAGAAGCGAAAGAAAACGACAACAAACGAAAGAAACGAAAACATGGATATACAAAGAACCGACCGAACACGATATATAAATGAGTGTGATGTCGGTATACCTCCCCCCAAGCTTAGGATTTTGGCCTAAGTGGAGATCAATCACGGCGCGGGAAGTATCCCCACTGTGGTGGTTCATCCCTCGCATGGTCGTACTCGGGCGCCCAAGAAGAAGATGCAGCAGCAGGCGTATAGTCATAACCGGAGTGCTGGTACGGGATCCCGCTGGTGTCGAAGGGATGGTCGAATTCACTATCGTCCCCCTCTCCGGCATCCTCCCCTTGCTGGAGGTGGTTCTCAATGTATATGTCCAGCTCACTCTCAGAAAGCATCCATCCTTGCCTATCATTAAGATTAAACAAAAGAGGTGCATGCAAAAGTACTTTTCTAACAGTTTTAGTTACTCTCCACCTAGATTGTTTGGAGAAAGTTATTTCAAAATAGAAATTGTGCAAGTGAGCATGGGTAGAAAGAAACTTATGTTGAACCATGGAAACAAGGTCTAGCCTCTCTAAAGGAAACTGCAGGTCTAGAGGGTGTGGCTCCAAACCATGCAAAGCTAGCAAGCGCGAGGCAATAAGACCTCCACAAATTCTTCCCTTCTCACGGTTAAGCGAGATACGGTAAGCCATTAAAGCACCAAAGTTATAAGACCTATCACGTCTTAAGGCAACTAAAATAAACGCCAAATCATAAACAGATAGTTTGTTGGCAGTTTTTCTAGCTAACACACATTTAGAAATGAAATAAGCAAAGTATCGAATGTTAGGGAGTTGAATTTCTCGTATTTTACCACTTCCCCCTGTGAAGCTTTTGCCTTCCTCATATAATTCCAGCAGTGGTTTAGGCTTCCCTCTTATCTTCTCACATGAACCCCACTCTGGTACCTTGATAGCTGCAAAAAATCACTGAAAGGCAAGTCTACAGCTTTATTGTAAATTTTATAGTGGACCATAGGGTTAGTTGAAGACCATCTAAAGTGTAAATCCTCCACCACAGACATAGTTAGTTTAACATGTTGGATATGTTCATCCTCAATGAAACGGTCCAAGCCTGCATCATGCACAAGGGTATTGAAATCCTGCAGAATTCCAGTAATCCTCATGAATTCCTAACATGGATAAATCGATGGGAACACTCTTTCTTCACAGTGCACGAGCATGAACTCATGCAACTCCAACTCATGCTGGTTTTGTTGATGTACATTGTGCTCCATCTCTGAATTTTTTTAAACAATCATCACAAAAATTAATTTCAAGCAACTATAAGGTGGAAACTACCATAGGGACTTATAGGAGAGCTAAACATGCATCAAACCTACATTATTTATAGTCAAATCAAGCATGCAAACTCACATAAGCTATCACCTACGGTACCAAAATACTCAAGAAATACTTTACCAAACAAAATTCTACTTGGATAATTGGGGGAGTCACATACCGGAGAGCAAATGCACCAAATTTCAGCACAAATGATGGGCTAAGCAAAGTGATCGAAAAATCTCGAGGAAGAACAGAAAGAACTCGGGTTCCAAGAAATGTGTTGAGTTTGGGAGGTGAGAGAAGGAACTTTGGCAGGGGAGAGAGTTAGTGGGGAGCCAGGGGGCCCCACACCATGTGCTGGCGCCACTAGGGGGTAGGCTGCGCCACCCCATGGTGTGCCTGATGTAACATCCAAGTATGAAAACATCCCTTAGTTGGTTTATTTCTTGTTTACTTTCAAGCAATGCATCATGTCATCATTTCATTGCATTTGTTTCATTTGTTTGCATTGTTTTCATAATGAAATTCAAACTTTTCAAACCTTGTTTTCACACTTGTCTGTTACAATCTTTTCAAATAAAGTATTGCAAATCAAACCTCCTTTTTGTTTCCAAGCAATTCATTAATGTTCAACTATTAAATTGTTGCCTCAAATCATTCACATAATTCCACCAATTAATTCCTAAGTCATTTCAAATTCAAATCAAGCTTCAAATCAGTACTCTTTTGGAAAACATAAAAAATCACCACCTTTTTGCACTCTTCAAATCCTTCTAAAACCCTAGGGGACCCTATTCCAAAGCATGTTTTTCTTAATGGTTTAATATTAAAAAAATATCCTCAAATTTGGATTCAAACACCAACTATCATTTTAAATCTCAATTTTTGAAATCCAAGCTGGCAATGTGGTTCCTAATTATCTAAAAGGCTTAACTAAATTTTTCTGAATTTTTCCTTAACCAAAACCTTAACAAATTGTTCCAAAAACTGTTTCAGCAAAAAAAAAAAAAAAAACAGAAAAATAAAAGGCAGCTAACTACCGTGCGCAGCAGCACCTAAGCAGCCCAGGCCCACCTAACAGCTACAGAGCGCGACCCAGCCCGCTATCTCCCCACTTACCCCTTCGCCTTGCTTCAAGATTCGTGCGGGGTCGTCGTTTTGGAGTACGGCAGCGCATCGCCGCGCGCCACCGCACCCCCGTGCGACTCCGGCGGCCGCCACCTCCCTCTACGCGCCTATATAACCAGCCCTAGGCACCTGGCAGGTGCCCTAGCACCTAGGGTTCCTCGCTCCTCGCTCTGCGCCGCCATCTCCTCCCCCCTCGACGCCCTCCACCTCTCTGTATTTTTCTCCCCGCCGGCAACCTTCTGAAGATCGACATGGCGCCACCGCGTAGAGCTACCACCTAGCCACCCACAAGCAGGAAACGAAACGCCGCAACACCCTCTTCCCCTTGGACACCGGAGAGCTTCACGGTGAGTCGCCGATCGACGACGCCATCCTCTCTTTCTCTCCGGCCACCGCGCCACGTTTTTCTGAACCCGCGGACCTCGTCGTCGTTGCAGAGCCCTCACCGCCGTGGGATCGCTGGATTAGCACCGCCTCTACCTCCTCTACTTCGTGGACGTCTACGGGAGCACGGAGAGGCACGGGATCCACCACGCCGTCTTCGTCACCGCCGCCTGTCACGCCGTCGTCACCTCTCGGCCACGGCAACCTCACGGTGAGCCTCCATCTTCGCCTCCTCACTCACCCTCTGCTCGCGCACAGTTCAGTGAACCTCCTGTGCACGCACCGCAGCTAGCGCAGCGCCGCCGTGCACAATCTCCTCGCCGCCGTCGCGTTTTCTGTCAGGCGAGCACAGAGCGTCAGTTTCGTCAGATAAAAATTCAGACTTTGCACGATCTGTAACAATATCCTCACCGCGTGTGGTATCCTGACAACAAACGCAAACCAGCGCAATTGGTTTCAGTCTTGCGCGCGCGCAGTGGGGGTCGCGGGTTCGAACCCTCGCGCCCGCGCAGAAAAACCCCATTTTTGCTCCCTGAGCTGGCACCCGTGGCCCACCAGTCATCCACCCCCTCTGCCACGCATGCACGCAAAGCCCCAGGGCCCACTGGCAGCGTGTGGGTACGCTTCCAGTGCGGTACCAAATGTTTTAAAACGTTTCTGTTTTTATTTTTCTAATTATTTGAAATAGCAGAATTAAATCCAAACTTTGAAATTCCATATCTTTTGTTTTATAAATCCAACAATTGCAAACTTTATATGTTTTCATATCCAAATTTCATAATCTTTCCATCTAGCTTATTTGTGTTCTGTTTTGAAATTTCAAAATGCATTTAAATTTCAAATTTGAATAATTCAAATGTAAATTGAAATAATTCATAACTAATTCATACTGTTTTCAAATAAATCAACTAAAATATGTTTTTCACACCTTTCTGAATGCTCTATTCAAATATAAAATTTGTTTTATTGTTTGAATAATTTAATTTGCCTAAACAATTTAAATCTTGTTTAATTCAATTAAAAAATTGTTTAATATTGTTTAATCCATAATTAAATAATCCAAAGTCCAATTTCAAAATGTGAAACATGTAATCCAACCAAAATTTGATGTTCTTTTCAAATATCAACTTTGTTATTTGTTTTGAACATTTTAAATGGTTGAAAACAACAACTATTTGTGTGTCACCTTTAATGCACCCAAAATTTTTCCCTAAATTAATAACAAACTTCTAAATTGCTACACCCTATTCTAATTTGATTCTAATGTTGTTATTTTGCTGTTTTACTGTTGCATGCATCATACTAATCCACTAGCACCTGTTGATTAGTTGGAAAACAAATAATCTAACCATAATCCATGGGTTTTTAATATGCAACCCAAAGTTGCATATGTGTCCATTTAAATTGTGCTATCATATCAAATAGTTTATTTTGTTGCATCTATTAAATTGTCATGCATCATATTTGATTGTGCACAATGCCATGGCAATGTTTGTTTACATACCTGTTTTGTTTGTTTGCTTCTTCTCGGTTAGACGACGACTACGTTGAGACCGACGATCCTTACGACACCACTCCCCAGGACCTAGCTCAGTACCCGGCTGTTGAGCTTCCAGGCAAGTTATCACTCACATGAATCATCGAGTTCCTTTCCACACTTGTTGTCGATACTATCCTTTTGTCTATTATTGCTAGCCCTATGTTTCGTTGCTTGTTCTCCGAACCTATCACATGATTCCCTGAGCCAATATTATTGCCTTACCTCCATACCTACAGCCTTTGCTTGTGCCTGTTCTTACCTAGCATGCTTAGGGTTGCTTTTACTCGAGTTTGTTGTCGGTTACTACTTTACTATCTTATTATTTGTACCGGGGCTCGATGTTAATCAATCAATCCTGTTAATTGCTAATGGTAATAATAATAATTTGATGATAAGGCACCGGCAGGAGGCCCATGAGAGGTTTTGAAGCCTGCTAGTGTCGACCCTAATAGGAAAAGGGTCTTGTCTACTGATCCATGATGAGCGCACTAACCGCATGTGGGAAGCGAGTATGGGCGCCCCCCTCAATTTGACCTGATTCGCATCTCGTCCAAATCATCTCATTTAGTTCGTGCTTTCTATTTGCCGCATGCATGTTTTTGCGAGCCCAGCGCAGGGTGGAACTTTTGTAGTCGGCATATAGGGGGACACGTTCTTAGAGTGCTATGAGGGTCCATTTTCTTCTGGGCTCGATTAGCCGTGCGCCCAAGGTGCTTTGGGCTTGATGCGAGGAATGGTTGGTTGTGTAGAGTACCCCGCTTGGTGGGAGGCATCCCATCTGGCGGGTTATTCTTGCGTGTACGGCCAAATTGGTGCAACCCTGCAGGGATAATCTTCTCGAGAAGCCGTGTTTTCCGCGGTTATGGATTACTTGGTGAAAGTACTGGCTAACAAGTACTCAGGACAACTTCAACTTAATGCTCAATCATGTTTCACCCAATGATTAATAACTTGACTAGTAATAGGTTATATCACACAATAACTTGATTCACCTTATCACAACTGTGTGAGTTATCCTCGGATTGCTTCTTTGGATAAGGGGCGAGATCCAGGATGGGTTTGGTTGAAGTTATCTTTCAGTTGGTTACCATCCTCGATCTCATCTTATTCTGTTAGCCGGAACTGGTAGTTATCTTCTGTAGTTGGTTAGAGCAGCCAGCCGCAACTTTCATATCACCCCTTTCTTCCGTTGATCCCAAGCATCTATGCTTGTGTTGACGGGTAACTCTTTGATGAACTGTGAGTCTTGATTGCCAGTACTTGGATGTACTGACCCCGTTGGGGCTGTGGTTTACGCAGAGTACGACTACGACTATGATGCTTCCCAGGATGGCTACTTCGTGGAGTTTGACGACGCTGCAGACGAGTAGATAGCTGGACCAGGGCAGGATCCAGAACCTTCGTGGATGGGCTTCGTTTTCTTTATTTCCTCCGGCTTCTTAAGCCTTTGGTTTTGTCTGTACTCAGACACCTTTGATTGCTTCCGCTGATGTAATGAATGTTATGTTGGGACATGTGTCCTCTGGATGATTGTATCTGCTATCTCTGCCTTAGTGAAGGCCTGTTGCAACTTTATTTCAATCTTTTGTGTCTTAGAGATATGTTGTGTTATCATTCGTTCAAAGCTGTTGACGTACAGTGCGTGATTGATATGAAGTACGTCAACGGTAGTGCCTATGACTTCTAGTGGATAGTTTACATCGACGGTGGAATAGCAGGGCTTGTGTTGTCGCGCATAAGCGCAGGCCTACCAGGAAGCTGGGACGTGGGAGCAGTTATGCCCATAATCCAAGCACCTGCTATCCAGTTCGTGCGATGAGTATCCCTTAGAAGCCAGGGTGCGACAAATGGTATCAGAGCCTGTCTGCCTGTAGGATCCCTTTTTACTGGTCGCAGTTGAGTCTAGAAACTATTTTGTAGCTATATAGGAAAAATGAAACGTGAGAGTAGGAATTCTGCCATTTTTTCTTCTTTCCCCACCCACCCACCCTTTTCTGGTAAGGAAGTGCAACGTTGTTTTCTGTTCTCACCTAAACTTTCAAGTTAGGATTTCACGTGTTTTGGGTTCTCCTTAGTACCTCAGGACTTTTGGTCTCGTTTTCCCGATGTTGCTTCAATATCATGTTCCTTTCAACATCCTTATCGTCCATTGAACCTTGTTGTGTTCCACATTTTTCTTCTACCGGAGCCTAATCAAAACCTTTCCCGATCATCTGCAGATGGATCTCAGGTTCTACCCGCAGGTGGTGCGGATGACTCGCTGTGAGGACACCGCCGGTTATCCGGAGATGCTGAGGGATATGGTTACCTATCTGGGGTTCCGTTGGGCACCAGAGTACCAGGTCTACGAGCACCAGCGCGAGTTCGAGCAGACTTTCTACCGAGCTATCGTCTACATTCTGTCGGATGATGGCAGGAGCTTTGTTCACAGCGAGGCAGTAGGTTCCACAGTGGAGATGGCCGTGCAGCAGGCAGCGTACGTGAGTCTCACCGTTCTCCGTGCTGACTACTGGGGGTTTGATGATTCCATCTATCGTCACATCCCCCGTGGTTACATCACGGCAGCGGGAGTTCACTTCACTGACCACCGCGACCTGGATACCTACGAGTCTGATAGCTCCAGGCTGCACTACTGCCCAGTTCGTGAGGCACAGTGACGCAGTCGCTTCCACACTCTCTCAGGAGTTAGCCTCAGTCAGGGAGCAGCTCCACCTTGCTCTCACCCGTCTGGCGACGTACACCACAGACTTTGTTGGAGATGAGCGCTTTGCACGTTGCGTTCAGACAGCTGGGTTACCGCTGCCAGATGCTGGAGGTTACGAGCCGATCAGAGGTCCACTTCTCAACCTTGGAGCTGGTTACAGTGGTATTCCTCTCTTTGGAGCACAGGGAGGGAGAGGACGCTTTCTACTTCACCACTCCGAGAGTCGCTCTCAGAGCATTTCCTATCTACAGGGATCGTCGTGATACCTACTTCCGTGGGGTTCCTCCTCACCGTATCTCTCGTCGTACTACTCACCGCCGTCCTGCGTGATGAGCATGGGAGTACCGATGTATCCGTTCCTAGCTATGTTTAGTTATCTTTGTCTTTCGAACCATGTGTTGGTCTGTTGGATATTCTGATGTATTTGAACATGTGATGATGTACCTGTTGGTTATCTATTCCTGCGTCGGAATAATCTATCTTTCGGTTACCAAGTCTATCCTGTTTATAGTTGTGCTAAAGTGCATTTCTGTTCAGGATGCCTCCAACCAGGAACACCCCGCCTCCGCCACCACCAATGGGGGAACTGTTGGCTCAGATGACCCAAGTGGTGACTCAGATGGCCCAGATCCAGGCTAACCAGCACAACAACCAGAATGCTCCGCGAGTCAGCATCAAGGAGTTTCTGAGCGTGGGTCCGAGGGCTTTCGTGGCAACACGTGAGCTCTGGATGCAGATGACTGGATCAGGGAGATCAACAGGGCTCTGGAGATTGCTCATGTTGCTAAGGAAGATAAGGTCAAGTATGCCACCTACCTACTGAAGGGTCAGGCAGCTACTTGGTGGGAGAACTACCAGACCATGAGAGCTGGCTTTCCTATCACCTGGGGATGTTTCAAGGATGCCTTCCTGAAGCACCACATCCCGGATGGTCTCATGGAAAGGATGCGTGAGGAATTCTGCTCTCTCAGACAGGGCAAGCTGGACGTCCTCGGCTACCAGAACGAGTTCAATCGCCTCGCTCGGTACGCTGGTGACGAAGTGTCCACCGAAGCCAAGAAGATGGCAAGGTTCCGCCGAGGCTTTAACCCGGAACTGAAGTACGCTCTCACCAACATCAAGTGCAAGGACTTCGTGGAGCTCGTGAACACCGCGCTCAATGAGGAGAATGGGCGCAAGGCGTTCGAAGAGTCCCGCAAGCACTCGCGTGAGGGTGGTTCCTCCTCCAACATGACCACCCCTCCGCAGAAGCGCCGCATCTGGGTGCCAAATGGTGCTGTCACTCGGGCTCCAAATGCCCAAGCTTCTCCAGGCTTTGGTCCCCGCCCACCCAACCCATCTCAGATGCAGGGTCAGAGGTTCCCGATGGGGCAGCCAAGGCCAGGTCCTCCTCGTGTCGTCACTTGCTACAAGTGCAAGGAGACTGGACACTACGCTGATAAGTGCACTCAGAAGCAGCTACCCCTACCTCCTCGCCCCAACACCAACCAGGCAATGGTTCGTGCTCCCCCGGCTAAAGCCTTCAACTCCAACAACATGCCTGTCGGGAGGAACGCGAGGGTGAACCATATCAAGGCCGACAAAGCTGAGGAAGCTACTGACGTCGTTCTCGGTATATTACCCGTAAACTCTATTCCAGCTAAAGTGTTGTTTGATACTGGAGCATCGCATTCCTTTGTGTCAAAGATTTTTGCAAAAGCATACAACCTAGTTCTGGTTCCGCTAAGCAATCAAATGACTGTTCACTCTCCGGGACCGCAAATGTTGACATCCAAGATAAGCATGGACAATGAAATCCTAATTGGAGGTCGCATATTCCTTGCTTCACTCATGTTGCTGGGAAATTCTGACATTGATGGCATCCTGGGTATGGATTGGTTGAAGACCCACAAAGCTAAAATTGACTGTGCTCAAAAGTCAATAACTCTCTCTCACACTTCAGGCCAGATAGTCTATTCTCCTTATGGATCAAGTTCTGTTCAGCTGTTCAACCTCGATGCCAAACCCCTTCCTGCAATTGAAAATGTTCCGGTGGTTTGTGAGTTCCTTGACGTCTTTCCAGAAGAGTTGCCAGGGATGCCTCCGGACAGAGCAGTTGAGTTCGTGATCGAGCTTGAGCCAGGTACTGCTCCAATCTCTAAGCATCCATACAAGATAGCTCCTCCTGAACTGAAATTGTTGAAGGAGCAAATCGATATGTACATGGAAAAAAAGGTTACATTCAGCCTAGTTCCTCCGCTTGGGGTTGCCCAACTCTGTTTGTTGGCAAGAAGGATCAAACAAAAAGACTCGTGGTTGACTATCGTCCCTCAACGAGAAAACCATCAAGAACAAGTATCCACTTCCTCGTATCGATGATCTTTTTGATCAACTTGCTGGAGCCTCAATATTCTCAAAGTTGGACTTGAGGATGGGTTACCATCAGATAAAGATCAGAAAGGAAGATATTCCAAAAACAGCCTTCACCACTCGTTACGGTCTATATGAATACACCGTCATGTCATTTGGTCTCACCAATGCACCGGCAACGTTCTCAAGACTCATGAATTCTGTCTTCCATGAATACCTCGACAAGTTCGTTGTGGTATATCTTGATGATATTCTAGTCTACTCAAAATCCGAGGAAGAGCATGGAGAACACCTTCGTCTCACTCTCATGAAACTTCGCGAGCATCGTCTGTATGCCAAGTATTCCAAATGTGAGTTCTGGATTCCAGAAGTTGCATATCTTGGTCATATCATCTCTGCCAAAGGCATTGCCATTGATCCTGAAAAGGTTAAGGCAATTGCTGACTGGAAACCCCCTAAGACGGTGAAACAAGTTAGAAGCTTTCTTGGCTTGGCTAGCTATTGCCGTCGTTTCGTCCAAAACTTTTCCAAGATTGCTAAACCTCTCACGGATCTCACAAAGAAGGACAAAAAGTTCGTTTGGACTCCACAATGTGATGAGAGTTTCAACCTCCTGAAGACTAAACTCACTTCCACCCCAGTTCTGGTTGGCCCAGATACTACCAAACCTTTCCAAATATTCTGTGATGCATCTCTCCAAGGCCTAGGAGCAGTTCTTATGCAAGAACGTCAGGTTGTGGCTTATGCTTCACGTCAGTTGAACCCATGAGCAAAACTATCCCACTCATGATCTTGAACTTGCAGCAGTTGTGTTTGCCCTCAAGAAATGGAGACAATACTTGTTGGGTAACAAAACTGAAATCTTTTCCGATCATAAGAGTCTGAAATACATCTTCACTCAGCCAGATCTGAACCTCAGGCAAAGGAGATGGATTGAGAAGATTAAAGACTTTGATCTCACCATTTCTTACACTCCAGGCAAGGCTAATGTTATGGCCGACGCTCTCAGTCGCAAGTCCTATTGCAATAATCTCATGATCATGGAAAGCCAACCTCCACTTCATGAAGAATTCCAGAAGCTGAACCTTGGCCTTGTTCCTGAAGGATACCTTGCTAGCCTGACAGCCAGCCCAACTCTCGAGGACAAGATTCGTTCTGAACAACTTCGTGATAATGAAATCAAGAAGATTGTAGAGCACGTCAAGGAGGGCAATGATAAGTTCAAGTCCTTCTCAATTGATGACAAGGGA